>JACEII010000029.1:1899933-1990045 GCA_014332785.1 Antheraea mylitta | reverse complement strand
TGTGTGATGTTGTAGCAGTGATGTAAGGTTTTGTGTCACTGTATCGCTTGAGCAGCGTACTCAAGGGCTGCACGTGTGTATAGGTGACGTGTGTGATGTTGTAGCAGTGATGCAAGGTTTTGTGTCACTGTATCGCGTGAGCAGCGTACTCAACGGTTCCACGCCGAAAATAACACAGAAAATATTATTAGCAACTATTTGCTATAAAGTAAATAAAATATATAAAAGTGCGAATAGATTACTATGATAAGTAAAGAATTAAATTAATTATGATTTAATATAAGTTTTGGTTATGTTTAATTATGATTTAACCAGACAGTACAGAAACGTGCCGGACTTCCGTTGCATTGTCGTCCAGTTACCTCCTAGTCATGCCTAAACAAATTTTACTTTAAAAAAGATAAATTCTATGTATTAAACGTTGTTATGAGCTTAGTTTTCAGAGAGCTTACCCTTATTTTATTTTAGTTATAAAGTAAGAAACTTTCGACGCAATATCCACACGGCGCCGCAGCAACTATTTAATAGGGTTGACAACAAACATAAGCACGAACTTTGCGTTTAGGGTTGTCACTAAAACAACTTCGGAGGTTTGCCAAACTGTATTGTAAGGGAATATAAAAAGTCAATGTGTATATATTCAGACGATGTCTTAAGAGCGTAGGTAGAATGATTGAAGATTGTACCATTCAACGTTGCACGTACAACATAATCAATAATAATTGCGGCCACAATTTCATATTTAGAAATATATTTTAATTACGTTATATCAATATTAACAAAACTTTATTTGTTTAAACTTTCTGAAACTAAGTTAGAAGAACTTAATGCTGGCAGTAATTTCTTGGATCCAGGGTTATGATTCAGAATGAATGAAATGAATGAAAATTAAAAATGGTAAGAACAACGTAGTAAAAACAGATAAGTAAAATATAATATGTAACAATGACCCTTGACTTCGTCTGCGTTTTTATTTTTATAAATGACTAGCCTTTCCTGCGACTTCGCTCACATTGATGTAAATTCGACACATCTATTTTTTTTGATGACTTGTACCTATCACAACGTATGTATAAAACTTCATCAATATCAGTTGTGTAGTTATGCCGTAAAAAGCAAACAAACAACGCATTTATAAATTAGGCTTAGAATTAGATTGACACGTTATATTTGTGTAACACGTATTACATCTGTAGTTTATAAACCACAGCACTTTTTTTAAGTTAGTGCCAATAATGATTCCATCGCACGACTGGCAATAGCCCCATATCATTGACTAACGCGAATCAAATAGGCATATAAACTGTATTAAGTTAAGAAATTCGTTAACTTTACTTAATTTTTATTACGGCCGCAACATGGCGTGCTATGTTGACATTAATCGGTTTTAACGCCGACTGTGAGTTTTGTACAGATTTATTCATCCCCCTTCCCATTTAAACTGCATAGACGGGGAATACAGGGGGAAGACTTCAAGCACTTAACAATGCAGTACAGTAATTGTGACTATATGCTTGCAACTAAGTCATAAAATATAGGAAAGATTTGACATCAACGGTATCAATGACATATATTTTTGCCACAACAAGCAGTGTTGTCCTAAGTACTGAAATACGCATTGGCACAGAACGTGTGGAGAAACTTATATAGTATGTATGTGAAAGAAGCATCGAAATCAATATAATTGTATCGGAATGTATTGGCTTTTAACTTAATAATAATAACGGCTTGTAACAATTTCCCTGTAGGGTCAAAAAGCCCTTGGGATTTGTAATTATCTCGCCAATCGTCTACATAGTGGACATATTAAGTTCAAAAAAAAAGTTCTATAATTTCTCACGTGCGGTAGTTCTACAAGAATATATCTGAGATTCAAGTTTCTTTATGATATTTTCATACTGTTTAGCTCACAGTGTTTGTCAGTTTCATTAACTGACTGTCCACGAATTTGGAAAATGTCGTTAATACCTATCAATGTTTGAACCCGTAATCTTTGGAGCCATATTCCACCGATCAAACAACGTTAAAACCAAAAGTAGCAGGAAAGTAATCGTAAATGGACCAACCAATTACAGAGCGTTTTAATTTAGCCCTGCTAAATGTAAAAACAATGTCTAATACATGTTAACATATTATTACAGAAGACAGAAAATGGTGATGCAAAATAACGACTTTTTAAGTTATATTAACGGACGAATTGTTCAGATGAGGGTTTAATTTACAACACCATATATTAAAATTGATAATATTTATCTTACGATTCAGCGAAACCCAACGCTATCTGATATGTCAAATTCGATCAATCCGTTTAGGTTACAAAATAGGGGAAATATATATATATAGATAATGTTTCCTTACTTCGGTACAGTTATTCAAGAATTAAAAAAGGCTTATAAACCATAAAACAACATTTAAACCACACTGCTAATGAAAATAATTATTATTTAAAAACAGTATTAAAATATCTGCATACGAACAAAATAACTAGACATTTTCAGACTTTAAGTGTTTGTCAGGTGCAATATAAATGGAAATGTATGATCAATTCTCTTGACTAAGTCCAGAATATAATGCTTAAAAATAAGCTTACCTTAAACTACGGGCTTAAAATTAAGCTCGAAGTACTCCAAAGACTGCGTTAAGTTTTAACGGTCGAGTTAAAAACCTCGCTGCTGTTATTTAAAATGAGGGCAACGTATTTCTTTCAGGGAAAGTAGGTAAACAAAAAGTAGTATTTTAGTGCTCAAATTAAATAAGTAACATTACGAGTAAGTACGTACTTATTCCGGACGCGGAAAGAGCAATGAAAATAATTTAACGGCGTAGAAACAAGTTCGTACAAGAAACAATGATGGTTGGCTACATCGTTCGAATTGAAAATTTTATAGCAAATCGCTATTCGCGAACGAAACAGTTTAGATACGATTGAAACACTAAGATAATAAAAGAATGAAAAACCATAAAAGAGAACTGAACAGGAAGAACAGAATACAAACAAATTCATACAGCTCAAGAAGAAAGACAAAATCAATAGTCAGTAATGTCAATGATTGATTTATTGATTAATTTCAGGAACAGACATAACAGATACATACTATTAAAAATAATCTGAGAATAGATAAGTAATGACCTATTTGGTATCTCACTGAGTTCAATAATCTACTTATTGTACAGAAGAGAAAACTTAGAATAAAAGTGATGTGGGGGGAATTCAAGAAGAGAGGCCGAATAAACGATCAGTTTCAACGATTAACATATTGATTCATTTCAGGCAGAGAGTTTGATGGTTATTAAAATAATCTGAAAGTAAGATATGTAATAGTTTAGTTTCCACTGAATTCAAAGATCATTCTATCTATACATTCAATTTATAACCCTCCAATTTGGAAAGATATTCCAATTAGCCACAATGAGAAGAATATAAGTTCCCGCTGGAAAAAAAAGCTAATATCTCATGATTCCTTCTCTCACAGTCTGACTTTCTATAATCTCACGTTTAAGTTTCTCTTTCATAGCGTACGTAACAACTTCCGCAACATTTAACGGTCCTCAACGGCCCAATGAATAAACAAACGACTTACCGAATTCGAAATCTTCGTAACGAGTCGCGAAAACAAATAAACCCAACCCCGGTAACAGGCCGACTTATTACACCGGGCAATAAATAATAAAACGCCTCGAAATTCGCGCGGGTCTGCGGCGGCAACTTTAATACCGCCGTTGGAACCGCGCGACGGAAGTCAAACTCCTCCACGGATTCGGCAAAGTCGTCTCAAATCCGCCACTTGGAATTAATTAAAGTCTTTTGTTTGTAAAGTGTTTTAACATACATTTCAGCAGAATTGGTTAATTGCGTTATTTCATGGGTAAAGTCAACTTAATATAACTGTTAGGACTGAATACCAAACAACTTAGAATATAAACCGATGGTCCTAGAAGTCGAGATTTCCACATTTACCACAAAATAATAAATTTAACTATTTTAACTTTGTCCTTATATAGCGTAAGTGAAAAGACATTTACGCAGGCCAGCATGAAAACGGCGACCAGCGATGGATGGCGTGTCTCTCGGTAGTCGTCATTGCTTTGGGATTGTACTGTGCTCACCATCAGACACAGTAGAGTCACTTTACCGTACTACAAAAAAAAGTAAGAACTAAAAAGGATTTAGTAGTCCGGTGAAGCTGCTAAGATCTTGTTAGGTCAATAGCGTAGTTCGAGAATTAAAAAAGAATACCAAAAAATTCACCTGCAACGCTGGTTAAGAAAAGGTTGATTTCTGAGAAAATTATATTCAGCAATTTACTTTTGCGATGAAAATTTTAATCTAAATGTACCATCGCAGAGAGGAGGAAAGAAGCCCTCTTATTAAGGGACGGTGTTAGTTTAATAGTTCACCTTAAATAACAATGCTCCAAATGAAAATATTATAATGTTTAAACTGTTTTTTGATATGAAGTAGGTGATCATGTGCATCTTGACATATCTGTTAACAACAAGCACTATTAGGTCCCTTCGGGAATGAGAAATAGGTATGCAGTCCACCCGATGACCATTGCAACCTATCACTACGCGTGATGAATCGCAACCCATTGACAACTACGTTGAAATAAAACGTGTGCTATAGTATACATTGACCTAACTACATTGCAGAAGAAATTAGTGTGGTAGTGATACTTCTACAATCGTACCTTAGAAAGGTTTGAATGCAGTTTCTTTTGTCAATTCTTTTTTAATACCTTATTCAATTCTCTATTAATAAAAGAAATACTCCTATTTTTAATGAACAATATAAATGTGTCCAAAATAGCTTGACACATACATAGATACCAAGTTAAAACTGATTCATTACTGTAAATTAATAAAACAGTACATAATCAATTAAAATTAAACGAGTTGTCATTAATAACCGAATCAGACACGTACCACTAGGCATATTTAATTATGGTGGGATTGATTCGCCTTTCAATTTTATAAATGCGGGAATATTTTATTATGTTGTAAATTTGAAATATATACATGATGTACACATAGACAATACGTATATTATATGTATATTATATGAAAGACATAGCTGCTACTTGGGCACCCTCTTAACTTAATCTTAAGTTCCTGTGCTAATCCTCAATGCAGTAACTGAAAGACAGAACGATGCAAAGAGTATCAATGTATGTGGCATCTCATGACAATGGCCGAGCCATCTTTCAGGTAATTATCAATGTAAAGTGGAATAATATTATCATATTGATAAGCCAAACTGATTGAGAATTAGTGGCATAGTAACACTGGTAATGGCAAACTAGGATTGGCGAGGTGCGAAATTGGATTCACATTCTTATAACACCGACTGTATTACTTGCGCATGTTTATGCATTTATATAGCGTAGATCAATTTCATCACCGTTAAGACCGATCACCGTGAAAGTTTAAATACGTAAGTATTTCTTTAAGAAGACGGATTTTATGTTATCCAATTTACTCGGGACCAGATGGCGTTGAGGCACATCGAATTATTTGCTGTTGAACCGATCGTCTTCTAAATTAGTAAATACAGGTATTTGAACTCGGAGAATATTTATTACGATATCCATCACTATTTACTACAAAAATAGTTGCTATGTAAAATGGAAGATGATAACATACCCAAACCGAGGACATAGCTAATATTCTAAATAAATTCTAATATTAATATGAACGAGAAAGTGTATGAGGATGGATGGATATTTCTTACTCGTTCACGTAAACACCTAAAACGAATTTTAATAAAATATTACAGCGATATAGATTAAACAATACAATAACACATAGGTTACAATTTATAAGGATACTGTTTTAACTGGCCAAAATATATCAACAAGTATCAAGTAACATAGAAAGGATTCTGCCAAATGAAATCTATCTCTGTATGCGCAATAAAAAGCGTTAAAGTTACCTGAAAATAATGTTTGGGGTAATTAATTAAAGGATACAAATGCAGACGATTTCGCTGATGACAATTAGTAACATACATCTGTATATATGTTATAAATATATACAGTAGATACATTTAAAAATAAAGGAACAATATAAAACTTTAAACATTTCCACTAATCCCGATGCAAATACAACTCCAGGAAGTATCTTGACAGGTAAACAGCTCTAATAACATTAAACTAAACGACTACTTCAGACAAACATTTACATAATACGTAACAATGTTACTTTCAGTATCGTTTAGTTAGTATAGTAGAATATTATGTATAAGCATTTGGTTAAGTCTTAAATGAAGGAGAAATGGAGACGATTTATCTACCTTTTATAGGGCTGTGGTTTGCCAAAGGATACATTTTAATGGAGCAACCTGCAAGATTTTGCTGTTGCGAGTCCAAACTATCATAACACTTGCTTATTTTGTAAACATTACTTAATGCGTCATATTTACGAGTGCCATTTTTCTTAAAGTCTTCTGTTCTTTTCGGTGCGCATTTGTAAACAGCCCAATAACATTCAGTTTAAAAGGAATTTATGACAGTTTGTTTAGGAGAGCTAATGAATGATATCGAAGAAAATAATTTGACAATACTATAATTAAATACTATTCTTATTTGAAATCATATTGGGATATGGAGACGAAGACCAACGAAGAGGTATGTGAAATCCTATATGTTTTAACGAAAGCAGTATTTTACAAAGCTTCAAAGGAGATGTTGGATTGTTATTTTACAGTAATTTATCGTATGTTAAATATGACTGATGGGTATTTTACGTGTCACTTGTTTAGCAATTTGAAATGACCTGACATCGGTTATTTTATACTAGCTGACCCGTACAACTTCGTCTGCACCAAATTGGTTATCACTGGTTTCAATTGTATTTTTAAACGCGAAAAAAAATGAATAAAACTGGTATCCAGTTGCAGCCACAACTACCGTTTCCAAAAATCCAAACTATCCACGGATTCACTGAAACATATACCCATATTACATGTAATTTTTATTTTAAATAAGCCTAGTACCCGTTCGTAGCATCATCTACCACTCCGTTGTTTGTAGTCCGGTAAAGCTGTTAAGACCTTACTCTGTCAATACCGTAGTCATTTCGAGAAAAAAAAAATCATCTACCAGGTTCAATTAAGTTAAAAACTAACCTACATAAAACGAAATAAAAATCTCTACCGCTTACTTTATCATAACCATCTTCAACTTGTATTAAAACCTTTTAATACTCCATTATATTAAAGAAATATATATGAACACCGTATCGAAGCGTCAAACATCGCACCGAACCGTCAAATGTCATTTGCTTGAAACTATAGTCTAAGAGTTATAAACTGTTTCGAAAACGTATTTCAAATATATTTCTAATATACTTTTATAAATAATCACTGTACCATTCACAACATAGTGCCTATCACTTCTTGATAATTTATCCATGTTGATATGTTTCTATTGTAGATTATTTATACTGAATATTTGGCATTAAATACATAACGTGTATTTGTCACACTTGACATTGGCGAAATTACCTATATAGGCAGAGGCCATACCGGAAAGAATCAATCAAGCCAGTTTTATACATTATATTCATCCTAACAACGGGCTACCTAGCTGCCGGTCAAAGTTGCGTTTATTTGTGCATATCGTACCTTGACAGACAAAAATATTGATTTTTAAATAATTTTAGCATGTTTTTTTTTCCACTAACTTAGAAACGTTATTAAAATGGAATTATTATTGAAAGACATTTTTGGTATTGACAATAATGTGCTTGATGCTATTTTTTGGAAATAAAAATAAAAGTAATCTTACCCCATGTTAGAATAGCAGTAATTTTATTATTACTATATTTAGATATAAATAAGTACAAATTTTATCTTCCACACTAATTCAGTTATTACTTAATATTTAGACACGATTTATTGCTATAAAAATAATGTGTATAGAATATAGCTATAGCTATAGTTTAGTGCAGTACTGGCTGCACGATAAAGATAGCGATAATTGTGGCAGCGTGTGTTATCGACGCATTTTTTTTTTCGAATTGTATACGCTTTCCTGGTAAGGTCTTTACAGCTTCACCGAACTATTGAGTCGAGCGCTGAAGGCACTCAACCGACTTGGGATGTTTGGGCGACCAACTCAAGGGTGCACAGTACACCTCGGCTTGGGCTGTCGCCTGTTTTGTGCAAAAATCGCAACTTATCTGATCTAACCTAAGCTAAGCTATCTAGATATACGTCATCATCATTACCCTTATCCCACCTAAGTAGGGTCGGCACAACATGTTTTCTTTTTCCACTCTCTCCTATCAAATGTCATCTCAGTATTCACACCTTTTACGCACATATCATTTTTCACACAATCCATCCACACCTTTTTCGGTCTTCCTCTACTCGTATATCCATCCACTATCATACTCAATACTTTTCTAGTCACATGGTTTTCATCTCTTCTCATGACATGCCCATACCATGCTAACCTATTACTTCTCAACTTCTCTGTCACCGGTGCTATTTTCAAACTTCCTCTGATATACTCATTCTTAATCTTATCCATTCTAGTCACACCACACATCCACCTTAACATTCGCATCTCTGCCACATGTAATTTCCTCTCATCCGTTTCTTTCGTAGCCCAGAACTCAGATGCATACAGCATGACCGGTCTTATCATGGTTTTATAAACTTTCCCCTTGAGTTTCAAAGGCATTCGTGGGTCACAAGCTACCCCAGACACATTTCGCCATTTCATCCATCCTGCATTTATCCTGTTCCTCACATCCTTATCAATGCCACCGTCGTTTTGTATCATTGAACCGAGATACCGAAAATTGGAGCAAGCTTGTAAGGGTACACCATTTAAGGCTATAGGAGAAAAACTAGATGTACCACCAAAGTCGCAAAACAAGTATTCAGTTTTTGTTCTACTAATTTTTAAACCGACATTCTCCAGGTTTTCTCGCCATTTTTCCAGCCTGCTCTGGACATCGTTAGCGTCCTCTCCGATAAGAACAATGTCGTCAGCAAACAGCATACACCAAGGTGTATCCTCCTGTATGTCTGATGTTAATGCATCCATAACAAGAAGAAATAAATAAGGGCTTAAAGCTGAACCCTGGTGTAAACCTACTGCTACATTGAAATCATCGGTAACTCCAGCTTCGGACCTAACTTGTGTTTTCGCTTGACCGTACATACCACGAATAAGTTGTAGGTACTTCCCAGGCACTCTTTTCTTTTTCAAGGCCCACCACAAAACATCTCGAGGTACTCGATCATATGCCTTTTCCAGATCAACAAACACCATATGCAAGTTCTTATGTACACGTCTGTATTTTCGCACAATTGCCGAAGTGCAAAAATGGCATCGGTTGTCGCTCGTCCAGGCATAAACCCAAATTGATTCTGCGTCACTTCAGTCTCATCTCTTATTCGTCTCGCTATCACTCTTTCCCAAACCTTCATACTATGTGACATGAGCTTTATTCCTCGATAATTGTTACAGTCCTGCACATCACCCTTATTCTTAAAGATAGGTACTATTATGCTATAACATCACTCATTTGGGATCGCTTCTTCCTGTAACATCTTATTAAAAAATAAAGTCAGCCACATCCATCCATCTACTTTTAAAAACTTCCATACTTCAATAGGTATGCCATCTGGCCCTACGGATTTTCCGTTTTTCATACCATTCACAGCTTTCCTTACTTCTTCCTCACTTATTTCTTGTACAACCCCTAAATTTAATGGTACAGACTCTAGCTCTCCAGTCCTGTCATTTTCTTCATTCATTAGTCTTTCAAAATATCTCTTCCAACGACACTTTATGTCTTCATCATCCGTCAAAACGATATACGTATATAAGTTATTAAAACATGCATGTGTACCAAGCATGCGTGCCTCAACAACTCTTATATGTATTTTGTGTTGAAAAAATTTCTCCAAACTATATTAGATAGGATAGGAAAAAATAAGGGTAGAACTCTTTGTTGTGTGTTTATTTTTCTGAAAAAGAAAAACAGCATGTAAGCGTGTAGACGTGCACGTGTGTATAGGTGATGTATGTGATGTTGTAGCAGTGATGTAAAGTTTTGTGTCACTGTATCACGTGAGCAGCGTACTCAAGGGCTCCCCGCCGAGGGAACGGACCTAGGCTTGAGCCGTTGCCGAGTGGGGCCTAATCTGGTGTGCGGGAGCGAAATTTACCCCCAGACCATGGTGGCGTGATAGTGATTATGCGGGCGTGGACGTGAACACGCTTTGTTTGAAGAGACAGGCTGCTACTGATCTTTCGCTGACGTGATTGAATCAGGGGGGTCGGTAAGAATGTGTCGCGGTCGTCTTTTATACTGCGCAGCGTTGGGTACGGGTTCATAGTTCGTGGCGGATACCACTAAAGGGCTGGGATGATTCGCGGCCTTTTCGAAATAACTACGTGTGAGTGATTTTATATACGCCCAGACAGAAGGCATCTCCAGGTACCTGTGGAGATCCTTATTCTGGACGTACCATGGGGCACCGGTTATTTTACGTTGGGCTCGGTTTTGGAGAACCTGTAACTTTTGAATACGATTTTGCGTATGTGCAAAAACCGAACAACTGTACGTCATAATCGGACGGATGCAAGTTTTATATAAAGTGAGTTTATGTCTGGGGGCCATTTTACTCTTATGACGAAGCAAATGATAGAGACGACTCAAGACCATAGCGGCTTTATTTCACACTCTATCTGTGTGTGAATCGAAATTTAAGTGTTTATCTAAAGTGACGCCAAGATATTTCACCTCGCCGGCCCAAGCTATTTCGGTTTCGTATAGCCTGATGGTCGACGACGCATATATTTAAAATGGCGTCAATCCCAAGTCATACGTACATACCTTTACGTTTATCGATGTTTCATTGTATATGGTGAAATCTTAATATCAATAATGTTTAATAAAATGAAATTTGTTCTTTGTTATGGAAAAAAATATTGGTTTAAATTTTTTTTTTTTTTTATAAAATATATCAGCAGGTATATATATATGATTGTTTATAAAGAAATGTGTCTGACTATGATATATTCATGCTTTTAATTGCGTTTAAATGTTACTGAAAAAAAAATGTTCTTAAACCTATTCATAAATCAAAATTAATTAAATCAAAACGCGCATTAAAAATACAACGTTAACCGGCTACCAAGTGTCCTTTCGGGCTAATACCACCCTCTCACAGAAAATCGACGTGCAATAACAGCGCTTGCATTGTAGTGTTTCGTTTGGTCAGTGAGAGCGTCGGAGACCCACTTCTCTTCTCCTTTCCTCCTTTGCCTTCCCTTACCCTCCCCCATATACAGGTTGGCAACGCACTTGCGACACCCCTGGTGTTGCTAGTGTCTATATAGGTGGTGGTCACTTAACATGACGTGACCCACCTGTTCATTTGCCTCCTATGATACAAAAAAATATATATTGATATATTAAAAAACCAGGTATTCTAAAATTCTTGTTCTTTCAACGTTGCCGGCTCTTGTACTAAGGTGTCGCAAAAAAGTCTAGTTACGTTAACTACAAATTTTTGTTTTTCGTTATCCTGGAGAACCCCTTGCGTTTTATGGGACGAAAAGTATCCTGGATGTAGCCTTGTAATATCAGTTATTACTGTGTTAAGTTTCGTTAAAATTGGTTTAGTACTTTCAGAATAATACGGGTTTAGGTTCTAGGCTTTAATCCTTTATCCTGGAGAACCCTTTGCGTTTTATGGGACAAAAAGTATATTTGATGTAATCTCGTAGTATTAGTTATCACTATGTCAAGTTTCGTCAAGATTGGTTCAGTAGTTTCAGAGTGATGCATGTTCATAGGGACAGACAGACAGACCGACAGACAAAAATTGTAAAAAGATTATTTTTGGCTTCTATATCGATAACATAGTCTACCCTGATTAAAATTTTCAAAAAATATTTAATGTACAGATTTCGACTTGTTACAGTTTTATTATAGTATAGATAGATATAGATAGATTATCGTTGAGAACAAAGTTGAGTAAAATTTAAACAAAATCCTGTTTACTTTTCTAATAAAAGTAAAATACTCTTAAAATCATAAAATTTTCACAGGTCAATGGGACTAATATCTAATAAGATATTACCTGATTTTTTTTTCCTTTTGCTTTTCCACAAAGCCGAACGTAGAGCGCTTAAAATGCCATGTAGGCCAAAGATTCGAACAATATCTTTTAAGTTTACTTTTCAATTACTAGTACTTCTTCTATTAATATAACACGAATATTTAGTATAGTTACTACTTTTTAAAAGTCTATAGATTTCAGGGCTTGGTCATAATCTCACCTGATTTTAGCCGACGATATGGCATAGTCTGGTAATGCGCTAAATTTAGAGAGGACTGGTACTTAAGAGTACCTACACACCTATATGTGATTGATAACAAAAAGACAACTTGAAGGTGGTAGGTAACCAGGTAGATATTAGAAAAAAAACTTACCGTCATGGTGAGGTTTGATCATAATGTTTTCTTTCACCGAAAACTCTGAAATCCTACGTCAATAGACGTGGCGTCCAAACACGCTATAGATTTTTTTTTTTATATCATAGGAGGCAAATGAACGGGTGGGTCACCTGATGTTAAGTGATCCCTAACGTCCATAGACACTTCAACACCAGGAGAGTCGCAAGTGCGTTGCAAGCCTGTTTTGGGGGAGGGTGGGAGTGGAGGGGGGAAGTGAAAAGCAGAGGGGGAAGGTGAGGAGAGGTGGGCCTCCGGCGCTCTTACTAACTGAACGAAACGCAACAATGCAAGCACTTTTACATCACGTCAGTTTTCTGCGAGAAGGTGGTACTATCCCGGTCGAGCCGACCCATTCATGCTGAAAACAGTAATAGCTTCAGCGTGGCTCACCAGTACCACTTAGAAATAGTGAAGGTTCTTTGATAGTGTTTTCAAACATCTTATGAGATTTAGATCTTTCTATCTTATAACGAAGTTAAGTTCTTGGTGAAAGAAAATTAATACTACAACATGATGGTACGTTTTTCCCAATACTTGTCTATTTTATTACCATCCTCATATGAAAAATCAATTTCTAAATGCAGTAATAATGCCTTCAAATAGAAGAACCTTCTTCTAACCTTTTCTAGAGAACCAGTCATAGGCTTTGTATGTTATCACCTTAAGCCCATATCGATATTCAAAATAAAGTGACATTGTGGTTTAATGATAACTATAGACGTTCGATATACCAAATTAAATACGAATGTTTCGTTTACACATACGCCATGTCTGCGTTAATTTTTATAGTTTACAAAAATCTTTACACAAATATTTGATTTTTTCTCTGAACTCGATATTAAAAACATATTGTGTTGAAATACGCCCCAGGGCCCCTGGAAATCTGTCGTCATGCACGGGTTGATGCACATGATGTGAATCCGATTTCTTTTTTACTATGAAAATACTACTGAATATTATTGGAACTTTTTCACAGCGGTGCTTAAATTTATTTTACGCCGTCTCTAACAAAATGTTTCACAGTAAAAGGACAATAATACCGTTGAAATCATTAAAACATTTAGTGTCCTTAGCAAGTCTGCTTCTCCATGATTTGAAGCCTTTTAATTTCTGTATGTTATTTACTCAGTTTTCCAAAGTTATATGTTGCTTGTTATTATAAGAACTCTAGCTTGAACGAGATTATATCAAAAACCAATGTATCTAAAATTTTTGTAAGCAAGTATTTAACGAAATATTGTTGGCTCATATTCGTCGGGAAAATGAAATTTCAAAGGATTCGTTTAGTCATGTGTTATGTTTTGTATAACATCCAAAATATGTCATGTGGATTAAAGGGGATATTAACAATTGGTAAAATATAATAATCAATTCACAGTTCATTTTATTTAGTTTGAAATCCAATTCAAATCTATTTAACGATACATATGTGTTACATACTAAGTAAAGAAAATATGCACAACCGTCCAAAACGTAAATATAGTAGATAACTCGAAACCACAAAGCAGTTTCAAATAGTCAATAACTTTCCAAACATCAAGAGATGGGTACAAAGGTCCAGCGGTCGAAGTATTCCTTTGTGTTAACTCACGCAAGTTGCTATTGTTTCTAATGTTCAGAGATCGAGTAAAGTTGGTTTACATCTTATGTTATTAAATGAAGTTTATACAAACATTGCTCATATCACTATGAAAATTAAATTAATTGTATTACAGTTGATAATAAAAGTTTCAAAGCATGATTAACGATAAAACTTGACGAAGCATTTTAGAATTTTGAGTACGATGGTAAAAGAATATAGGAGTAAAAAGGAAGACCGAAAAAGGTATTATAGATGGATTGTGTGAAAAATGATGTGTGTATAAGGTGTGAATACTGAGAAGACATATAAAGGACGAGAGTGGAAAAGGAAAACACGTTGTGCCGACCTTTCTTTGGGGTGTAAGGGGTGTCGAGTAACATCTTAAGACTTGAGACATCCAAGCCAACCTCACCTGCACGTGGTGCACCCTGCTGAATAACGAACGAGGCAATGGCGACAGCGGGGTGGTAGGGTTTTACAGCCCGACTTTGTTACAACCACCATGTATATGGTGAAAAAGCCCGTCACAGTGACTCGCTTCTGCGCGTCACGTTTCGGGATCAGCCTGTGCATATCCAGTACCGGGTGACTTTTGTCATTATGGCCGGCATGACAGCGGCGACCGGCGATGGATAATCTGTCTCTCGGTGGTTGCCGATGTTTTTGGATTGTACTAAGCTTACCATCAGGCATAGTGCAGTCACTTTGTCGTGCTACAATAAAAAAAAAATTGGATAAGGACAAGAAGATGATGATGCTCACCTTACGAAGCATTTCTTCGAGCGAGTCCATGTCGGCTGAGGCGGGCTCGCCTCCCGCGCTGCCGTTTACACCGTTGTTGTTATTCGTCATAGGTGAGCCGCACCCCACCGTACAACACAGCGCTTCATGTGAACACCACTTATTAACTCCACTATGAATACCACTTATATTACAAGCACTGTCACTAAACGGTCACGCACGTTTGCCGAATAAATCGGCGTAGGTAAGATGCACTTTTTCACTGGTCTAACATTTTTCACTATTATGGAAATTTCATTAATTTAGACAAGAATATAAGGAAGACAGTTATTTCTGAAATATTATATTCCTGTAAAAATATGTTCGACGAAATACGGGAAACAATATAATTGCATATTTTTTTAATTGTACATAGATATACAGCTAAGAAATCGTCGAAGACGGTATACTAAAGATAAGATAATAGTTACAGGAAATAATTTATTTGTATAAGTTCTTGTCCAAAGGTCGAATTTCAATCGTACAGAAAACAATTTTTTTATAATAGATAACGTTATAGCTACCAAAGAAAAAAAGAATTAAGACAGTCGGCTAAGAAACGGAGGAGGAAGATGTTCTTAAACATTTCCCCCTGCCAATTTAAATATAGAAGATATCATATCTTTGGTCATTATACCTTTTGTCTGTCTTTCTATAAACTTAGATTAATCATTTAGTTATACCTAATCTTGAGTGAAATACTAGGGGTATGTCTATTGACAAAGAATCTATTTACTACGATGACGCAGTAGCAGTTTAATCAAACGAATAGTGATGGGATCATATTAATCAGTGTAAGAGGAAACACGATAAATAGATTTTATCGATAAACTGTTTTACTGTAAGATCACACATTCCTATTGAATAGCCTTCTTGTAACAAAGTAAGGTTTTATAAAGGGAATTTTAACAAGCAATATTCAACCTTGAAAGGTACTGTGGACAACCTTTGCCAGATTCAGATGATGTAATATACTGAGAAATTTTATATCAACATTCTTTTTTTAATAATCCTGCACGAAAACCGAAATTTAATTTCAGACTTATACGAAAATATGGAATAAACTATTTATATTTTATTTTCAATAATTTAAAGTTTAAAATCGTTTATTTTGGACTAATTACGTCCTGAGACTGATAATGGTAATACCGTGAATTTGAATACTAATCATTCGTTTAGGCCGTTGATGAGATGTAACAAAGATAGCAAAGATATAAAAAATGTACAAAGTATATGATACATGAAATATAGATATGACAAGATACTTACGGTTTTAAGAGCTGAAACTTAACTAGTATTTTCAGTACTTTTAAAAAAAACTATATTAATTTAAATACAAAAGAAAGATCGCGTTTTTAGCCATCCTAATATATATACTTTCAGATATTTAAAGACTAGATACAAACTTTCAATCATATTTATACAATAACTGTACTAAAATCGCCTCAAACCAAATAAATACATATATACAATAATAAATTTAAATCGAACAGTTTAAAATCATTCCAAAATCGACTGAGTGACATCCCTATTCCGTTGGATGACAAAGGTTACACTGAACAAACAGAGATAACAGACCCTGTGTGGATCCAACGTGTGCCCTTGCATATATTAGGCGTTTTAGACCTTTCGCTAAAGTTAGTTTACATTGAATAAGCTGCTTTTGTAAGTCCAAGGTGTAAGGTCAACGTAGCTTAATTCATCAAAATAGATTAAGCAAGGTTTCTCAAATATTTACTGTAGAACTTATTTTATTTTTATAGATACAAAGGAATTCCTTTCAAAATTAAAAATAATGAAATTTATTACTCTTAATATTCAGTGTTGCCAGCGAAAAATCGTCATCATTAGCCTGTAAGAGACCCGCTGCAGGGCCATAGGCCTCGTACCGAATAAAGGTATGGGCGTAATCACCACGCCAGCCCACGACATCTTGGCGATTTCAAACTCCGAGAAATTCATTGTTTTTTGTTTTCCCACATACAGTAATACAAGAAGAACATTTCTCAGGTTCAGGTTTCCTCAAGATGTTTTCCTTCATCGTCATCTGTTACCACTGTTACTGTTACCAATTTAGATTGGTGAATGTACGCGAATTCCGAAAAAGTCGTTGGTACATGCCGGGGTTCGAACCTGCGTACATTGAAATGGTATTCCATCGGTCAAGCCACTAATCCACCACGACTTTTTGAAATTCAAAAATTCATATTAACTTTCATTACCTAAATGTATATCTTGACTCAGGCTTTAGGGCCAACGTTCCAGCCATCGTATAGAGCTCCTTATGTGAATGTACATTGTATAATATAGGATATTAATGTAAACATTCACAAAGTGCATTCGACTGTGGCATCTACAGATCTGTTTGTGTGAACCTCTGCAGACATGTTTGATATTTGCGCAAAATAATTGTATTTGCTCTATCCGACGACTCCCTGAAAGGATTTGTTGCAAAATGTTTTTAGAAATTTCGCTAAGTTTACTATAATACCTTTATATTTAACTTATTCTGTATTTTGTATAGAAAAAAGATATAATGTTATATGTTAAAAATATCTTTATGAGTTATAAATTAATAAATATTAGGAGTTGAAATTCGACAATAATTCATTATCTAAAAAAATTCAATATACTTTTGGTGTTTTTAAATATTGCTTTGTTTAATTTTGTTCTATTACGTTATACATTGTAATTTAATTATAATCATTGTATTTTTTTTACTTTGTTCAGCTACGACTTATTTGTATACATACATATTAACTTTTAGAGAACAGGCCATTGGGTCTGCAGTCGATCTCTTAGAGACTGATATGGTGATATGATAATAATAATTATATTTGTAAGTTTGTACATTCATTACATAATACTGCAGTAAAAGAATATTACAAATCAACGTGTACTTTCTGAAAATCGCGGGCGTACTTCTTATTTGCCAAAGGGCAGTAATCTGATTTATATATATAGTACCTGGGCGACCGAGCCTAGCTCGGTTCTTTAACAAATATTTTTAAATTAAAATAAACTGTTAGGTTTGTCTCACAAAATTAGCATTTCTTTTACCAAAAAAAAAATATGAAAAAAGATATGGTTTGCTATCACTCGGATTCGAACTGGTGTTAGACGAATTTTCGAAGCGGCCATTTTCAATCTGAGCTATTTTTGTTTAGACAGCGGCGACGAAATTTACCTTTATATTCTAGTTATATTTTCTCATTGCCTGAAAACTCAGACAAAAAAGATTTCTATGAATAAAATCTAGCTAGATCGATTTATCGTCCCTGAAACTACTTACATACCAAATTTCACGGAAATAGATGACTCCGTTTCCGAGATCCTGAATATATACAAACATAAAAATATACAAGAATTGCTCGTTTAAAGGTATAAGATATATATATATATATATATATTGCGGTTGTATAAATTACTCTTAACAATATTCAAATTAAAATGGGTTTCTTTTTAAAAGAACATAACCCGAAGTTGCCGAAGGCATCAAAGTATTTATTTATTATTTTATTAAAACAAATGACTGTACGTCTAGTCGAGACGAGATGCGAATTCCAGAGGGTAAACAACGTCATCCCGCTGCCATGAGTCAATAAACTCGAGTAAACTTTATAAAATCTAAAAATTCCATTCGTTTCACGTTGATTAGAAGCTCGGAAAGGTTGCACAAAATTTATTAAATGTTAGCTGAGCCGGCCACGTTGCTGTGACTCAGTTATTACGAGTAGAATTAAACAAATTTTGAAAAATAACACATGGCGCCATCTATGGGATATCTATAACAGTCGATCCTACAGTTTTCTGTCAATAAACTCATTTAGGTAGGTGTAGGTGGTAGAGCCACGCTGAAGCTATTACTGGCTTCAGCATGAATGGGTCGGCTAATCCGGGACAGTACCACCCTTTTACAGAAAACCGATGTGAAGTAACAGTGCTTGCATTGTTGCGTTTCATTCGGTCAGTGAGAGCACCGGAGGCCCACCTCTCCTCACCTTCCCCCTGTCCTCTTCCCTTATTCCGCCCCCTCCAACACAGACTGGTAACGCACTTGCGACTCCCCTGGTGTTGCAAGTGTCTATGGACGGTGGTGATCCTCTAACATTAGATGACCCACATGTTTGTTTGCCTCTTATGATATAAAAAAAATTAAAGCGTCATCTGTTCGAGACTGACAGAACTTACACTTAGTAACAATAATGAACGTTGACAATAATGAACGTTGACAATAATTTAATTTGTCATCAAAATATATTGAGGCCATTAATCGAAATATAATTCTCAAGTTGGACTAAATTATACAGTAATGACAATTTTTTTTTTTTATATCATAGGAGGCTAACAAACAGATGTTAAGTGATCACCACCGTCCATAGATACTTGCAACACCAGGGGAGTCGCAAGTGCGTTGTCAATCTGTATTTGGGAAGAGGGTCGGGGATGGTCAGGAAAGGAAGGTCAGGACGGGAAGGAGGAAGGGGAAGGGGAGGGTAGGTGGGTCTCCGGCTCTCTCACTGACAGAACGAAACGCAACAATGCAAGCACTGCTACTTCACGTCGATTTTCTGTGAGAGGGTGGTGCTTCCCCGGACGAGCCGACCCATTCGTGCTGTAAACAATAACAGCTTCAGCTTGGCTCTACCACTACATACATACATACATTTCATGAAGAACGGTTAAGTACTTTCGGAGTGCATCGTGGACAAACACCATGACACTGGGTTTTTATATAATTAGATGTTTAACAAGACTTTAGACTTTGCATTAAGCAAGCTTTATGGTATGGTATTCGTAAGACCTGACTGAGCTGACAGGTCGCTGGTTTGATCCACGTACAGGAATTATTTTTGTGTGATAAACATGCGGTAATACCTACATTTATTTTGGATTTAAATAGCTGTTTTCACACAGCCTGCTTTGACATTTAAAAAAATCTAAAATTCAACCGCAGTGCCGCCTACCGTGTCCAATTATTAATCTAAACCATTCTCTGATCTACTGGAACACACACACAAAATTTCATAAAAATTGGTTCATCCGTTTCGGAGTTCAGTGACGTACACTCGTACAAAAGAAATTCATACATGAAGATAAAATGGCAACGGAAAACTTAATCGTCAATTTGTCAATTCTGTCAATACTTCAAACCCAAGCTGTTCATGTTTTCGTACCATATTTCAAACACTTTCTTTCATATAAACCTAATCCTAACAATTTTAATCACTATAAAAATAAATTAGTAAATTAGATGCAGCCGTTTTGAATTGACACGTTTTTACATACATTCGGCAATTGATTTTTATTTATAAAGACATTTCATCTTTTTTAAGACTTCAGTTTCCGTATTACTTAATTAACAATTCCCCAAATCCTGTTGAAATAGTTACAACTGGAGTATATAGTTACTAGCTTTTACTCGTGTCTTTTCTCAATTTAACATAGATTTATCATATATCTCGGGAAGAGCATATTTTTTCTTTATGAACGGTAACAAACAAACACGATTTCGCATTTATAATATCAAAACAAACTAAACATATATCATAAAAAACTATATTCTATCAGTTTTAATAACTTTGAGTATTACCTCAACCCACACATTACATAATCTCAAATCTAATAACGAGATTTAACCCGAATGACAATATAAAGTTTAGCTTAATTGAATGCAATTCTATAATAATCACAATCACCGCCTCAAGGATTCGAACCACGCTTTATGCAAACACACTCAAAGAACTCTGTAAACGTTCATTCAAGTTCGCCCATTCATCGACGCCTACATTTAAACACGCGCTTAACACTAAGGTTATTATTAAAGAGCGGAAATTTAATTACTATAGATTTTTGTAATATATATATATGTATATATATATATATTTTATTCAAATTTGCGTGGCAGTAGTTATTTTGCAAAATTATAATTATATCATACGTATCCTCACTTATTTATTTAATACCTATTATAAATGCAAATTTGAGTTTTTTTTTTTTTGTTTGAATCGCGCTTACTCGCTTTAACTATTAGGCCGATTATCATAACATTTTGTATACACGTGGTCAAAAGTATAAGGGAGGGCTTAGGGTACCTAGATATGTAAAATAAATATACTTCCTAAGGAACGGTTCAAAGTTACAAGGAATGGTTCATAGTTATATTAACGCAAGCAAAACCGCGAGCAAAAGTTAGTTAATACATAATCCCTAAGTTTACCTGTTTAAAGTTAACTCTATTTAATTATATAATTATTTCTTAGTTCCTATAAGAGTAACGTATTAGTATTCAACTTATATAATACACTCAATAACTGACTTCTACCAGCTGTAAAAGTTTCATTAAAATTCCATTAGAAACAGCACATTTATTTGTGGATAAAAGCTATCATAAGTTATGTACTATACTCCGTCGACGCCGTCCGCCCAGTCCTGCGGGAGTGGATTGGGAGAAGATGGGGCTCCCTGTCGTTCAGGCTGGTGCAGGTGCTGACCGGACACGGTTGTTTCGGGTGGTACCTGCACCGGATCGCTCGCAGGGAGCCGACCGCCGCCTGCCATGAGTGCGGCGCTGAGGAAGATACCGCGCAACACACTCTCTCTGAGTGTGCTGCGTGGGCGGTTGAGCGCCGCACTCTGGTGGCGGTGGTAGGAGAGGATTTGTCGCTGCCGAGCGTGGTCTCGTCCATGCTCGGCAGCGAACAGGCGTGGCGAGCAGTGGCCTCCTTTTGCGAGGAAGTCATCTCGCAAAAGGAGGCAGCGGAGAGGGCCCGCGAGGCGGACCCCCTCAGTGGCCGTCTTCACTATCGGAGGACCGGCAGGAGGAGGCGGCGCTTTGCCCAACTCCTCCTGCCCCCGTAGCCGGACCTGAGGGGATGCAGTCGGGGGGCTCATCCCCTCATTGCACAGGTCTGGCGGACGGGGGGGGGGGGCAGCTGGCGTGTACCCAGCTGCCTCTCTATAGGTAGGAGCCCGGCGGCAACCTTCCGCCGGGTGGACCGTTGGGGCGGCTATTCAAGGGGAATAGTGTAGAACGATCCCTTGCCGCCCCAACATCACGGTCTGTCGGTACACCGTGGGGTTTTAGTCCGTGCGAGTCGGACATAACTCATCCTCTCCCCCGGGAGGGTGGGTATCCATAAGGGATTTCCCCTCGATAAAAAAAAAAAAAAAAAATGTTATGTACTATACTCATGACAACATGTATTCAACATTTTGACGACGATCATACATAATGTTAGTTACGATGACCTATTGTAACATTCTAGTGATTTGAAAAAATTAAAAAAAAAAAACCAATTATTAGATCAAGGTTGCTTCCATAGAATCTTGTGTGCACCTGCAAGTGAGGAAGCCAAGATTCTATGGAAGTTTGTGTCTAATTCTATTTTTTGAATAAGGTAACATTAGGGTACGATGGGGCTGACATGTTCTTTATGTACTTAAGTCCCTAAATAAAAAAAAGATTAAAAAAAATATAATGGAATGTCAAATTTAATTATTATATATTGTATTATATGTAATTAATGATCATAAAATCTCCTATGGTCGTTTACAAGTAACAAATATAAATGTACTACATAAATATAAATGGCATTCTAATAAAAAATAACAAAAATGAATTACAAATTTTTCACATACACTGATAAATACATCGTCTAACAAAATTATACGAATAATTTTTACCAAATAAATAAGAGTGGTTATTAACTCCGAATATTAAGTAAACACAAGATAAGTTATCATCGCGAACAGTAATGAATATATAAAGTTTTCGACGCCTTAACACTGCGAGGTCAGTCAGCCTCAAGCGGACACCGAACGCGTGTACGATTGATATTCAATCGGCATACAAGTCGTCTGCTAGTAATGCCTTATGTAATTTGTTACATTCATATATGCAGCGGAAGGCGGCTCAATGAACGATTTGTAGCTTTTTTAATAATACTATTTATAAAAAAATAAACAAATTTACAAGTAATTCTAAGTTTTTGAAGTGAAACGTTCTTTAGCTCCGTTGAAGGATTTATGGTAGGGGAAAAACTTATGGTTGTGTATGACCGATGACTTCGACATGTTCATGACGTATTGTCCTTGCGATAGATAAGCGATGCGTAGTATAGGTCTGTTTACATGTATACGCCAATCACTTGTTTACATGTATACCCATATATACACTAATACATTGTATATACTTGACTGCAACATATGCGTGTTTGACGTTTGGATGTATAAAATCTTGTGATTTCGCGTGGGAAAATTTATGGTCTGTATATTATGCATTGTTTTAATTAAGCTTTTGATAATAATTATTAAAATTGATTAATTCTAGAATAACTGTGCAGTACAATAACGGGTACTAAATATACTTATATATTGATGTATTGTAGAAAAAGAAATGATAAAAATTAAGTATTTTACTGTGGAACATTTCCACCATTGTTATTGATATTTACTTTGAAAAATGTGGTATTATTTATTTTTCTAATATTTGATATCGTCGATCAGTATAAAGTCCAGCACTTTACAACTGAGCTACGGCTACATGACGTTTGTATGCGTAATTATCAACCAAATATGAAATATCGTCAATATTGAACAATATGTGTAAACGAAACTGTAGTTTAATAAGTAACGGGTTTTAGGCTTATTATAAAAAATATTTCTCAGATACCAACTGGGTATAAGTTTGAGCCCGTGGATAGTTTGGATTCACAATTGAAAGCGGTAAATGTCGTTGCAATCGTGTTTTATTAAGATTTTTCGTGTTTCAAAATACAATTGAAAACGGTAATAATCGATTTGGTGCAGACGAAACTGCACAGGTCAGCTAGTCTACAATACATTGTATAATGCACTTCGATAGAGGGATTTCTTCTTCCATTTATTGTTGGCCTGCCTCGACTTTTAAAAAAATTAGAATGAACTTTGATTTAAAAAAAATGTAATGTTTATTCTTTTGTAGGTATCACTGAGTATTCTAAAAATTATACCATTAATCGAAAAGTTGTAAGGTTGCAAAGTGTAAATAGGTTTATAATTAACAGTTACAATACCTAAACTTCTCCCATTAAATGAGATATCTTACGTAAAATAATTATTCAAATCAACCTGTTTGTTAGTTCTTGGTTAAACGGTTCAAATATACAAACCAATATTAGTATTCTCTAACGTACATTATCTACTTTAATATCGCATGAATGTGTCGTGTCATACATACACTGTAATTAAATTGAGCATTTCCAGTAAAAAGATAATATCCCGAATTATTACTATTCGAAGAACATACGTAATAACATTGAAAATGAATAATGTATAACATTACCCTGCGGATGCGATCGTACCTACTATATCCTGTTCGCACGAACACTTGTTCAAGGAAACTTGTAATTGTTATTCAATCGATTTGAAGTAATGAAGTGTAAATATCTTTTTTTATTAATACTTCTTTAGATACGTTGTTTAATATTTTTGGCGTGTTACGTTGTGTAAGCGTAATCGACCGTATCGCGCTTACGCGGTTTGCGCCAGACTAGCGACACGTAGTATAGGAGCCTGTGTGCATGTAATATTAATATTTAGCAGCTCATCATACATTTGATTGATTAATATACTTTATAAAAATGTATGTAATTATTAACTCCGAATGCCGATAGATTTAGAAACCACACTAATGTTAATAATTTAAATAAACAAATTCCAAAATCGTCATTTACACGAAATTAATTTAATTGTTTCGAGTTTTCACTTCTGTTGGCAGTCCTTATGACTGCCCTGACTTTTTTAATATTTATAAGTTTTAGCATATAATTGCGTCGTCGTCTAATGTTGAATGACGTATGGCCTAAGATGGCAGACACGCTAGGCCTACAGTAGAACTGGCTCTTAAGTGTAGCTACCGGAACACACAAACAGCTGTTTAGGGACATATTGTCAACTTGAGTATATTACGTAGCCAAGTGAATCTACACAAAGCCCTACCAACATGCTTCAGTTTCAGGACGATATTTTCGTTCTCCGAAAACTAAATTGCAACGAATTGAACTACCGTCGACCAACACGCTGTTTTTTTTTTGTTTTTATATTATAGGACGTAAACGAATAGGCGGGTCATCTGATGTTAAGTGATCACCGCCTCTTATATACATTATCAATACCAGGGGAATCGCAAGTGCGTTGCCAGCCTGTGTTTGTGGCGGGGAAAGGAGTGTGTGGAGGGAGGGGCAAGAGAGGAAGTGGGTCTCCGGCGCTCTCACTGACCGAACGAAACGCAACAATGCAAGCACTGTTACTTTACGTCGGTTTTCTGTAAAAGGGTGGTACTACTCCAGGCGAGTCGACCCATTCATGCTAAAACCAGTAATAGCTTCAGCGTGCTCTACTACCTACAAAATTGAATTAATCAATAATAAGACAAGTTGAGTTTTTTGTGTAGAATCATGTCCCTGAAAACGAAACTCAGGCTTCAAACTAATGAAAAATACTTTGAAAACAAAACAACTTAAAATGCCTCCGTAGTATGGAACAAATATGTTGCAGAAATGCAACGAAAGTTCCCAACGTCGCAATTAATGTTCGTGCAGCAGAAGTTTCTTGAAGAGATACTCTTCAGCTGAAACTTTGTGAAACGAAATAATACGTCCACTAATGTACTTTCTGTTTGTATATATTTAATACCTTTCATCATTTGTGTAAGCTCAATGGTCTTTTCATGAATATAAATGTAATAAAAAATATTTGACTGAGATATTAATCTGCTACGGATGTGCCAGAAAAGGAAACCTTACCATGCGGATTCCAAACTCTTTGCTGATTGGAAAGAAACCCAATAGGTCCTCGTTCGACATATTGTTAATGATTAATGTAATATATAATAATAACCTTATTAAATGGAATACAAAGCATGTAATCTATGTATATAAATAAACGTGATTCATAAAATATGTTGCTAAGCGCAAAACTCGCAGACGGCTGATCCAATTCGAGTAATTTTTGATTTTATTTAGTCCTAGAACTCTGAGGAAGGTTTTTATGGAGAGAAAAATTTGAGAAATTGCACGGAAAAACCTAAATATCTGTTTTCTTCTTCGGTAATTGTGAACGCAACTTCAAATTTATACTAGCAACTTGAATGCATCCGTAATTACGTTCCTTTTTTTCATGTTTGTGTTGACGTATGTAATTTTATCATTCAACTGAAGTTTGCTTTGAAAATTTCGCTTTCTCAATTTGTATTCCGCAAAAATGAAGTCTCTACTATGCCAACAATGTTTCATATATTGATCTGTATATACTAAAAAGAAAGGCTAAAAAAAACATATTAAGGCGAAACGAAATTCGCGGGGACAGCTAGTTGAATATATAATTAAATAATTATTCCATCCTTCTTATGTCTCAGTCAAAAAGATGTTTGCGCGTTGGTATAGCAGCGAACTGATTACATTTTGAATGCCCACGAATGCCTTTGAAACTCAAGGATAAAGTTTATAAAACTATGATAAGACCGGTCATGCTGTATGCATCTGAGCGCTGCGCTACGGAAGAAACGGATGAGAGAAAATTATACATGTGGCAGAGATGCGAATGTTAAGGTGGATGTGTGGTGTGACTAGAATGGATAAGATTAAGAATGAGTATATCAGAGGAAGTTTGAAAATAGCACCGGTGACAGAGAAGTTGAGAAGTAATAGGTTAGCATGGTATGGGCATGTCATGAGAAGAGATGAAAACCATGTGACTAGAAAAGTGTTGAGTATGATGCTGGATGGATATACGAGTAGAGGAAGACCGAAAAAGGTGTGGATGGATTGTGTGAAAAATGATATGTGCGTAAAAGGTGTGAATACTGAGATGAGATTTGATAGGAGAGAGTGGAAAAAGAAAACATGTTGTGCCGACCCTACTTAGGTGGAATAAGGGTAATGATGATGATGTTTCATTGTTTTTGAATCGCATTGTCCTTACTATAAGTTACAGTAAAAGTGCCGTTAATTCGTCGTGCTAGAAGAAAAAAAGTCGGGCCAGTCATAAAACTACCCACAGAAGTGAAAACACAAACCACTGGTATAACTGTGTTATTTTTTAAATTTTAAATCAATTTTAATTTGAATCGTTCGAACCTTATAATTAATAAATTGGAGCTATTAACATTAGCCTATTTTTAATATCTATGGCAGTCAGAGCAATAATTATATATATTATTAGAAAGTTTTTAAATTAATCTAACATGTATTGAGCTCAATACAAAAAATCAATATTAAATGTACACAGCCCGTTATACTACGCGTCGCTAATCTGGTGCAAGCGCAGTAACTCACAAGCAAGCCCAAGATCATCGGTGACGCAAACCCATAAGTTTTCCACCAACCAAAAATCGCTTATCTTGGCTAAAGAAATTTTCATTTAAAAATACTGAAATGAGTAATTACGTTGAATTGGAAAATATATAATGAACGTAAAATGGACGCAGTATAACTGAATCACGCTGCCGCAACATTCATGAAACAATTAAAGTTAATTGGGTGGAGGGTTTTTGAGCCGTAATGATGCAGACACTCTCATGTATGAAATAATTTTTATAAAAAGAATTAAATGATTTGTTAAGTAAAAAGTGAAAGTAAAAACACAATCTCGTTCGTCTTTTTGTGTATACAGTAGGCTAAAAAGAGCTACCAAGTGAGAATAATGCACCTGACACCTAGAGGTAGACTTGCTCTTGGAGAATTGATGATCAGTAAGACAAGAATTAAAAAGTTATGTGTATATGTGTGTTATGTGTATGTGTTCCAATATTTTTTATATATATTACTTCTATACATAACTATGATATTATAAGTTAAAAGGTAACTTATAATATCATAGATTCATAAAAGATATTGTTAAAATAATAAGCAACACGGGGTGGTAGGGTTATACTGCGGGGTGGTAGGGTTATACAGCCCGACTGGGTCGCAACCACCATGTATATGGCGAAAAAGCCCGTCATAGTGACTCGCTTTTGCGCGTCGCGTTTCGGGATCAGTCTGTGCATATCCAGTACCGGGTGACTTTCGTCATTATGGCCGGCATGACAGTGGCGACCGACGATGGATGATCTGTCTCGGGGTGGTCGCCACTGTTCTTGGATTGTACTATGCTTACCATCAGGCATAGTGCAGTCACTTTGTCGTGCTTCAATAAAAAAAAAACAACAAATACAAAATCGGGAATATTAGCTCATTTATATGTAGAAAAGATGTCATGAAAATCAATGCTGGGATCAATTGCAACCAGCACATGCTGATTTGTGCGCCATTGTAGCCATACCATGAAATAATTTTAAAATCTTCTACCGTTTAATATATTATATAATTTTATGTTATACATATCTTAGTAACTCTATTGTATTGTCTGTGTTATGTTACAATAAAAATATTTTCGTTCTTGAGATCGTGAAACTCAAATATCCTTTGATCGATTACCATTACCAAAGTTGAGTCTTTTTCCATGAACAAGATTTCCATGCCAATTATATTACAATTCACCATTAGGCGACGCTGCAGTGTCTATATCGTTCAACCAATTATTATATAACATAGTAATCTGAACATAAATCATCATAATGCATAAAAAAATAAACAAGCAAATTAAAATTTAACTGATTTCAACAAGCAAATCTAATAGTAAATTCATGATAATGAACAAAGTTAATTTTGTCAAGTTTATCACTTGGAATCTTGCTAAATGTGAGCATATAAACTAGATATTAAATGTTTAATTTTTTATTAACTCGGTTAATAATTATAAGAAATATATTATATATAATATAAAAGTTTATAATTATCGGATGTCGTTGGTGCGGATCGCAAAATTTTGTCATAAAAGTTTATAAAGTAAATTCTTGTCGAAAAATTAAAAATTACTTAAATGAATTTCTTGTTAGGATTTTTAAAGTTATTAACTTTGAAATTATTCTTGAATTCGTATTTAGTAATAGTATTATTGTTTTTACATTTGATATTCCGACGTTTTAAATAGAAACTCACTTGCGAAAAAAGGATAACGCGAACTTGCCTCGGACGAGAGCGGTGCATTTAGTACGAAACCTTTTTAAAAAAAAGTATTTAATGCGTATTTAACTTTTTAGGTAATAACACCGAATATATTCATATGATTTTATTAGTTATTTTTTTTATTTTTGCATTAGGTTCCATGCAGACGGAGTCGCCGGTACAGCTATTATATTATATGTAGATTCCTTTGTTTTACTATACAAAAGGAAAATATATTAAACTTTAATATATATATTGGCAAAAAGATTTAAATAAATTTTCATGTTCATTAGAAAATACCAAGTTAATTAAGCGGAGACAAACCGATTCGCATTCGAAATATACAAATACTGTGTACAAAATGTTTCATTTCCGAATTTATTCGTTCGTAACAAAGACAAAAGCTTTAATGGGAGGCTCTCGGGAATTTCATCGCAGAATGTCGAGATGAATTTACGTCAAACGTAAAATATTAGTATTTCAGAGAAATTTTATGACAAAAGACCAGCTCTGGCTTTAACAGGAGTATCATTGAATTTTGTACGTACGCAAATATTTAATTGTCCGAATATTTAGACTTCCGCCTAACCTAATTGAGGGTCTTTGATGTTCAGTCTTTATTTTTGTTTGTTTTACAAAAAATATATTTTGTTTTTTTTTTGTTCGAGTATAACAAAAATAAGATAACGTTTTTTATATGTATGTTATCTGTTTTACATTCGCTGTAGCCTAATCATCTTATACTAAATTTAGACCATAGCTTCGCTCGTCTTAATATTTTTTTTCGTTCTGACTACGCTATTGGCCTAGCAAAATCTTAACAACTTCACCGGACAAGTGTTAATCTAAATTTGACCCTTTTTCTCCGGAAGATAACTTTTCTAAATAAATGGAATACCATGTCATTTTTCAAACCCTTGACAATGACAATACAGAACGTCACGATGACCAATTGAGTAGATGAGTCGTGAAAGCGTAATAAAGAAAGAAACTCACATTCTTATTATAACTAGCTGTGCCCGTGACTTCGTTCACGTGGAACCTGATGTACAAAACAGTGATTAATAAAGTCGCCTGAACATATTTAGTCCATTTGCTTATCTACTTTTCTTTCGTACTTAACTCGAGCCGTCATTTAAAATAGAATAACATTTGATAGAGTACAGCGATTTAAAAGAAAAAAACAAAGACAAAATTACTCTCGAGGTATGCTTTATGATTTTCTTGGTGTGGTTTTATTGCGAAACCAGTAGTTTATCAGTGATGCGTGTTCACACAAGCAGACAGACAAACAGAAGTTTATAAAAATGATTGAAACGTATTTCATTATTTATTCCTAGATACCTACAACTTTTTTTTTTCACATAAATCCAGAACGTACAGTCACCTTAGATTTACATTATTATTATATGTAAAGATGTGTATATTTTTTTTAACACTGTGTGACACTTGACCTCAGTCACACCTGATAGAAAGTGAAGACGTGGTCTAGGATGTAACGCGTTCACCCAGTAAAAGCATATTCACTCTTCTTTTGAAGATTACTTCATCATACACCTCAGGAAAAACAGACGGAGGTAGCGCATTCCATTCCTTCGCAGTTTTCATAATAAATCACGATGCAAAAAAATTCGTCCGGTAAATGGTATAAATTTGTTAGAATTAGTTAGAATTTGAATCATTCACTATTAATATATAAATGGTACGTTTATATATTTGAAATACAATATTACCCAGTCACAAGAAGGTTTGTTAACAACCCCGCAAACGTCAATCATAAAGACTGATGATACATCTATCAAATTGATAGCACTGTATACTCAACAGCATCCCTTCAGTTTGTACAATCAACGAATAATTAAATTGAAACGTACCATTGTTATCATTCTTTTATATCGACGGAGAGAGTAAACTGTTATTTTACGGAGATGAAAAAAGTACCGGATCAAAGGCAAACACAATGGTTTAATTAAAATTTATATAAAAGGACCAGTCCGGACAAAAAGAGGTTTGTTACCGCTCCGATAGGTAGGTACTGCTTTTTTCCCATTGTTACTGTAAAGGGCATAATAGATTAGGCATAGTTTGTTAGGGTTTCCGTTACGCGAAAAAGAATCGTATAGTTAGGCTTAAGTATTGTCCGTTCTACTTTTAAAGGTCTTTGAATATTTCGAATCGTAATCGTAGAATATATACTAAGGTAGCTAATACCCACGATTTCATTATTTATTATCTAAACGATATACTCTATGTTTAGAGGTAAGACAAAAACAGAAAATATTTTTATGTAACCAATGTTATCTACTACCTAAAACTTTAACAACTTAATGAAACATATAGATATCGTTTTTTTTAAATGAGACAGACATTGGCATGTTTGACCTGCTTTTTAATTTGTTTTGCTCTATCGTAAATTCTTCGAAATAAATGAAATTTTACAATAAAATTTAGTTTAAAATAATTGATATCCGCCAAGCCCGGGTGATATTCAAGGCTAATGAAATGAAAGAGAATACATTTATTTTGCTAAGTACATAACACAACTATGTTTCGCGGAACGAAACCTTTGGTGCGCCAATTTTGCTGACAATGTTAAGTGATTTTCTTCTATGTAAATCCCTGTGATCATTGTTAAACCTTATTTATAGAATTACGGTGTATATAATTCGTTTAAGCAGTTCCTAAGTAGTTTGACTTACTTTGATGATTTTTTATGCTTATGGGGTAACGTGGATGGTTGCAAGCAGTTGCAAAACCGGTAAGTGACGCTTTTGTGGAGATCTAGATTTTATTTAATTCTTCTATCAGTTTTTTGTATATATTGTGTGGATTTCTCATATAAAAAGTCGAGGTAGTGATAAGAACTACCGACAGAAGTGAAAAATAACAACGAATAACTTTGTTCTTTTTTTTATTTTTAAATCGAAGTACATCATTCCAAGCAACATTTATGTATATTTTTATACAGTTTTTATCACCCAATCATAATACGGGCTGTACAAGTTCTGACAGAGTAACAATATTACACGTAGGTACATAGACGGCTATACTACGTATCGCTAGTAGGGCGCATACACAATACGTCACGAGCATGTCGATGTCATCGGTGATACATACCCATAAGTTTTTTTAGTTACCAAAATGTCGCTCAACGTGGATAAAGAAGTTTTTACTTCAAAAATGTATATATTTCTAAATCTTCAATTTTATAAAGATCCGTGGCAGGATATCTGTGTTCCATGCACATTTTTATGCTAATAAGAAATATAAATGTGAACATGAGTTTGATCGTTGCTTTTTTTGTCTTTAAATTACATAGGCCATTTTATCCTTATTCATTTTAATATTCTCATTTAATACATTTGACATCGCATGCGTAAGTTGTTACGTTAAGTATTATAAGACAAAATTCCTCCACCGCGTTTGTCTGTCTGTTCCCGATAAACTCAAAAACTATTGAATGGATTTTAATGCGATTCATAAAAGAAAGAGATTCATCCATTAGAAAAAAGTTTTGGTATATGATTTATCAAGATTTTTTATAAGTTAGTTAAAATATAACGGTAATTGATGGAAATGATAGAAAAAGTCTAGCCTTCTGGAAGCTTACATCTAAAATGCTGCGTAATACCTTTGATATATAACAAAGCAATTGAGATCATAAACCACGCAGATGAAGTCGCGTGTATCAACTAGTAAAATATAAAATTCAACCATGAACATAAATATGAAGTTTCTTATAAAAACAAAATTGATGGAAATATTAATGTAGGCTGAGTAACGTCAGAAATTGTGTATTTTTTGTTCCTTTGAAAACATTTTAATTGGATCGTCATAAATAATTGATATGAAACACGGAGGACTCGAGAAAAATCTTTGAAGTTATTGAAAAAAAGGGACTTACGAGGTAAATAAATACGTAAAACGTGAAAGTAAAGGACATAATTGGTATGTACACACATTAAGTTAACTGTACTGGTGGGTTTGCACTCGTTTCTTATTATTTTTTGGAATCACTGTTGTAATAAAAAAGTCGAGGCAGCCATAAGGACTACGACAGAAATTAAAACTTAAGATAATGTAATTTAATATGTGTTCTCTTTTGATTTTTTAGAATAGAGCCACGCTGAAGCTATTATTGGTTTCAGCATGAATGGGTCGCCTCGTCCGGCGTAGCACCACGCTCTAAGAGAAAAGCAACGAGCAGTAACAGTGCTTGCATTGTTGCGTTTCGTTCGGTCAATGAGAGTTCCGGAGGCCCACATCCGCTAACCTTTCCTCTACCCTCACCATTTCTCTCTTTCCGCCATTCTCCACAAACACAGGCTGAGAACGCACTTGTGACTTTCTTGGTGTTGCAGGTGTCTATGGACGGCGATGATCACTTAACATCAGGTGACCTACCTATTCGTTTGCCTCCTAAGATATTTTTTTTTTTTTTATTGTAGCACGGCATAGTGACTGTTAAATGCTTGATGGTAAGCATAGTACAATCCAAAAACAGTGGCGACCACCGAGAGACATACTATCCATCGCCGGTCACCGCTGTCATGCCGGCCTGCGTAAGTGTCTCTTCATGTTGCGCTTGAAGGACCCCATGTCATAGGAAGGAGGAAACACACTGGCCGGGAGATTGTTCCACAGCTTCATGGTACGGCAAAGATAGGACGTAGCGAACTTTTTAGTTCGTGCCCCGATAGGATTCACCGTAAAACTGTGGCTCCGAAGACCAGCGCGCGTGGTAGGGTTATGAAAAGGAGAGGAAGGGATCAGATTGAATAGCTCATCAAAACACTCACCATGACACAAACGGTAGAACACGCTCAGTGAGGCAATGTCTCTGCGCAACTGAAGCGGCTCTATAGATTCTGTAACGTCTGTATCATTGACAATGCGGACAGCTCGTCTCTGCAACCTGTCCAGGGTATCCAAAAGGTACTTTGCCGAACCGTCCCAGAGGTGCGAGCAGTATTCCACGCAGGGCCGAACTTGTGCCTTATAAAGGAGATATAGTTGTTCAGGCGTGAAAAACCGTCGCACCCTGTTCAGGATTCCGAGTCTCCGAGACGCAGCGGAGATGACGCTCTGGATATAATCCCTGGGATTGAGGTCGCTGCGATTATCTACGCCTAAGATATTGAGACTGTCTCGCATTGCGAGCGAGACGTTCTGAAGAGTTGGAAGGGGGGTGAATGAGGATCTTTTGCAGGTAAACGCGCATACCTGTATTTTGTTGGCATTGAACTCAACCAAATTACTTGTTCCCCAATTTGATATGTGAAGCAAAGATTGGTCGAGTTCAATGACTAGTTCCTGCCGTCTCTTTTCTGTTTCTCCCTGACCGCAAGAAGGCTTGCTGTAATATAACTCGTGGATGGTACTATCGTCTGCATAGCAATGAATATGGCCTAATAGCAACATATCATTGATATGCAGAAGAAACAGAGTAGGCGAAAGTACAGAGCCTTGTGGAACTCAGGCATTTACTGACATGGGCTACAAATCACGTCCTTCGACATGGACACGAATTCTGGGCTCATGCAGAAAGCCAGAAATCCATTTGCATAAGTTGTCAGGGAGTCCATACGCCGGAAGTTTCGAAAGAAGACCGCGGTGCCAGACCCTATCGAAGGCCTTGGCAATATCGAGACTGATCGCCAAGGCCTCACCGTGATTATCAATTGCCTCCCCCCCAGCGGTGCAACACATAAGCTAGAAGATCACCCGTTGATCGGTTTTGGCGAAAACCATACTGCCGATCGCTAATTAGCGAGTGATCTTCCAGATAGCGGACAAGCTGGGTGTTGATGATCCGCTCCATGATCTTGCACAGCACTGAGGTTACGGCAATTGGACGGTAGTTGTTAGGATCTGACCGATCCCCCTTCTTGGGAATCGGTTGAACATTGGCTTCTTTCCAAGCTCGAGGATATAAACAAATGAAATTAATTATAGTGTGAATTATTTAAATGTTATAGTTTGTAAATTGAAATTACTACATTAGTCTCTCTTTCAGATCTATTGGTACTCCGAATAATAATCATTTGCTTATTTAAACAGTTTATTAATTCATCAAACATATGATAGGCTGCATAATCTTAATAAAAATATGAATTTTAGATGTACACAGCCTTATGCTACGCGTCACTAATCCGATGCAAGCCGCGTAAGCGCTATACAATCGGTCATGCTTACTAGCATGTCATAATGCGAAAGTAGAAACTTGTCTCCTGCCAAAAAAATACCGCTCAACGCGACTAACGGAGTTCTCACTTCAATAATTGTCGTATATATGTAAATAGGATTTTGCTATCTCTGCTTTCCTTTTGTATCAGTATATAACTTCGGGATGAAGGATCCGATAACTTTTCCGTATCCCTGACAACTTGTGGGCAAAATTTCATGATGGTCGATTAAGCACTTTACGTGTTAACAAACAAACAAATTCGTATTTATTGTATCGTATTAGTGAGAACTATTACTGTGTAAGTATTCTGCATAATATCTACACATACAGTGGTATGGCGTTTAGTTGAATGATATAGAAGTTAATGCGATGCATTGTCATTTCGTGGCGAATTATAATGAAATTAATAGTTTTCTTTTCAAAAAAAAAAGAATTTAGGTAGACAATAGTGTGGGCCACAAATCGACTATTTTTTTTAAACATTATATATACTGTGAAAAATAGATTGGATCCCTCAAAAAAGTTCTGTCCAAGTATGAGCGCTTAATTTTAATAGTAAAGTCTACCGCTATTCTTTTATCTCGGTATTCACTGTTGAAATGAATTAATTGCAACAATGGATTCAATACTAGCCTTCTATCTTTAAATATATTAAACGACACATATTGTAATTATTCACGTTTTGGCAATATATTATTCTCTACCTTTTTGTAGCTGTCTGTTTCAATATAAAAGATGATTGCTCAGTTTGCGTATTCGTTTTAATAATAGTTCTGGAATTACTTAAATTCATTCATAAAATATCATTGAAAATCTTAAAAAATTATCTCGTCTCATATATTAGTAGAAGATTGAATTTTCTACAAAAAAAAGGTTTCTTATAATTTTTTTGTTAACCTCACCGTTTAAAAGTTATTGAAGGTTGAAGTTAGATAATTTTCAATCAGATTTCTTTTTTCTTATGTAACCATCATAAATGATGTAGACAACCTTCACGGTGATAGGACAATGTCGTAGTTTAATGACCATTTTTATGTTTATATATAAAAGTCCAGTGTGTGTTTGATTTATTTTGATTAATATGAGTTAAATTAGTAGAATTTGAGTTTGATTAATTCTTTTTCGTACTTGTTAATAATAATATAGCTGATCAGTTATCATATCTTATCCGCCTTTACTACAGTAGATTTATACGCAACGTACAAAACTTCAGAGCTTTTTTCGAACTTAAGTTAAGTTAGTTAGTTAGTAGTTATACATTTTCTTAATTCTTGAGTATTTTTAATAACAGCTATTATCTAATTTCGTCTTTTGTTACTTTATATTGCAAGCGTAAGTATTAAAGATCCATAGAAACAAATATATATCTTAGGATGCATTGGTCAACAGAAATTTCGGAGCATAAGTTTAAAAAAAAATATTGCATTTATTAACAACCGATTTATGTAATGTTAAATTATAATTTGAAAATTGCTATATATTTAAAAACGCTATCAGCCATTTTAAGATCTAGGTCTTAAAAATCAGCGGAGAGGTTAACGTCACTGTATTGCAATTGGGGTATAGCAGAAACTAAACAACCAATATCTCTGACTATATGCAGTACGCAATACCTTGTATGCCTATATTTATCCATTGTATTGTATCGTAGTGCACAAGCAAAGAGGTGAACACACATACAACTTTAGATAACGGCGAGTCTATTGTCAGTGAGTTGCTCGAACTGTGTACACCACACTGAATGTTAATATATCAAAGCTTACGCCACAGTATAAATACAGTACATACATAAATTTAACATACTGCGTTATATATTTGTATTATTATTCGATTGTGTTCTGTGTTGATAATCCAAACGTGTTTTGTATAATATGTAGTCATTACACAAGTGTAAATAATAACGAATAGTATAAATTTAGTTTTAATAATACGCAATTATGAATATGATTGTATACTATTGTTGGACAATGCCTTATCACCATATAATTTTTACCATAAATACCTTTTTTTTACTCGGCAGGTTTTAGCGTCGAACTACATTCTCACCTGATGGTAAGTGATAATGTAATCTAAAATGGTAAACACGATAAGCCTAGAAGGGGTTTGGCTCTCAACTGCAGTTGTCGGTTCAGACCAACATATTTTCAACTTGAGGGTGGAAGCTAGCCAGGTGGATTTAGAAAAAGGTTTATCTCCATGTTATCGTTTATCGCGGCGCTCTCATTCACTGAAAGCTCTGAGTTGCAAGGATTTGAATCTACATCCATCGATGTCCAAAAAAATACACAGAACTTACCTCTTCATAATAAAAATGTAGTTGTCGTTGCTTTTGTTTTTTATCAAAATATCCCATACCTACACACAGTTGATTGTATATCTATTCTCGCTAGATCTCACGCTTTAACATAGGTATCATTTACTAGATTACTGTTCATGATATCTGCTCATATCTATAGAACCTCGGTTATAAAGAGCACGGGTTTATTTACTCGTAACGTATTAGGTCAAGTCCCTATTTACAAAATTCTTCCCGAATATAATTGTTATAAAAAAATAGTATATTGCAAAGTTGATACTGAACTGTTTGCATAAAATAGATAGATAGAAAGTGTCTACGATAATTCTACAATTACCATAGATATATTACAAATCAAGCCCAAATCCAATAGAGGTAATTCCATTTCAATTATAGAGTTAAGTATTGATGAAAAATTTACACATTAAGAGATCGCTGGCACAACGTACCAAGAAATACAATAAAGTAGACACAGAAGCGAAATTTTAAGAAATGAGGGAAAAAATGAATTTAATTTCTTTCTCATTAGGGACTAATTTACATTAAACTTTTTAAATGAATTCAATTGTGCTCATCAGTGACCTATTAGGAAATTCGAAGAGAAATAATTTTATTCAATGCATTCTGATGCGGAGTCTAACAAGCGATACAGGATATTACACACACAGTCCACAGTACACTAACGTCGGTTGATACAAAAACAGCTTAAAAGGTTTGTAAATAAATGTGAGCTCAAAGCAGAATGTTAATTGATTGCACACTTAAATTTGTTATTCGTTATGATATATATTTTACTCGTATAATGAATAAGGAAGGAAATATACACAAGTTGTATAGCACTTCCTAAATTAACATATTTTTTCGCAGTGACAACAAGTAATTTTTGTATCAACCAACATTCAAAAAATAAATATATTTCTTTCAGTATTAAATCCAAGCAAATGACTCTGCAATAAAATAAATATATTATATAATATTCTCCATCGTATCGCGAGAAGTTATGGCATAATTGAATTTTATAACCGAAATAAAACACGTTTATAACGGCATCATACGTTCTGGCGTAATTTTTGCATCAACGTAAAACCGAACTTCGGACACTAAAACCCACGGAAGTACACCGAACAAAAACCGGCCTCTAAATCTCACGGGAACACTACTAATAACGACGCAAAACACATGAAATTCCGCAAGGAAATTATAAAAAAATGCGCGTTAAAATACACAGACAATAACAATTTTAGGAACGAGAAACACATTTCTTACGTCGAAAAAAAAAAACACACACCACACTCATTAATTAAAATACGCCTTTTGAAAATTTGCACGCGGAAATTTCGTTTCACTCGCGGATAAATTGTGTGTTAGCCGAAAACGTAGTTTGAGGATTTTCGTAGCGCTCTGTTCGCGTCTACGCGGCGAGCGACCGCGACGGAAACTGAATAGGGCCGTTACTATAGCAGCCGACGGCTACGGCCCGTAGCCGGGCGCTACGTTATAGCTACGGATCGCTATATAATGATTTGCCGGATGTGCATGTTTTACTAAACGTATGAGATTCTTCCAGGGAAATCTGACACATTTTTCACCATAAAAGTAACTCTTCGATTAAAAGTATTCATAGAGATAACATCAGATAGTGATTGACATGCCTAATTACATGTTCTTATCATACTTACTGTTATATTTCTATGTTAAAAAGTAAAAAAATATAGGTAAGTAGATTAAATTTACATAAATTTAAATAAAATTAAAATAAAACAAGTTTAACGGGATGCGGCAGTCGCATCTCATGTAAATTATTGTAATACACACATACAACGTTTGCTGTAGATGTGTGTCTCGCTACAGAAAATTAAAGATTGGTAGCATTTACTACAACTTAAATCAACTAGATATTTATTACTACTGCATGTTATGGGTATTGAATATGATACGAATATTCATTTAAACATCACAAATTTACTGTACACATAAAATGAAGATTCGAATGATTGCTTAGCTTTTTAATTTTTGATTCGCGTCTTGCGGATAAGTCGAAGCTTTCAAAAAGATCATGATGAAGCCATAGCATAGTCTAAGCTCGCCTGGCTAAGACTCTTAACTCTCAAGTTAGAAATCTGTTGCCAAACACCTATAAGCGTGTTCCAGCAATTGAAAGCTGGTAGGGTATTTAGTGTGTGCATTATTTTGGATTTCTTGTAAGTGGTAGAGCCACGCTAAATCTATAACTGGTTTCGGCATGAATGAGTCGGCTCGCCCGGAGTACTACAAGCCGACCCACAAAAACACCGACATGAAGTAACAATGCTTGCATTGTTGCGTTTCGTTCGGTCAGTGAGTGCACCGGAGGCCCGCCCCCCCCCCCCCCCCCCCTTCTTCTCCCCCGTTCTGTCTTCCACCTCCCCCGCCAACTGAGGCTGGCAACGCATTTGTGAGTCCTCTAGTGTTGCTGGTGTCTATGGACGGTGGTGATCACTTAATATCAGGTGAACCACCTGTTCCTTTGCGTCCAATGATACAAAAAATAACTTCATTTAACATCAGATTGTTGCCAAACGCTAAATCCTATAAAGTAAAAGAAAAATGTTTTTTTTTTCTTTAACTGACTACGCTAATAACCTGACCAGGTCTTAACAGCTTCACCGGACTACTACGAAGAGCGCTTAAGGCACTCGGACGAAAAAAAATGATGTAAGTCCAGTTATCTCTTAAACAGCCGAATCATTTTTGACGAAATCTTTATGTAAAGATACATAGGCTTATTCATAGGGGCCAAATAATTACAAAAAATTACAGAGGTACCATAATGCCAGTAAAATGTTTGTAGGGGTTGAGTAGTAATTACAAAATTTAAAAAAATAAAAGACAGCCTCCTATTATTTTAGATAACACACAGAGTTCCCGTGAAATGGTAATTCCCAATTTACAAAAACGTAACCACCAGGATCATTTAGCATATGAATAATAAAGAAATTTACTCGGTGGCCATTACTATGACTTAAATCTGCTTGGAAAATATTTCTTTTTATTATAAAATTACGCCATTGTGACCACAATTTACCCAATAGTAAATCCAAAACAAAGGAGATCAGTGAGATATGTAAAGTTCATCGCCCATTATCTTGTCACTCTGCAATGGTTCGGCGCAGGATATTGTTTGATCTCGAAATACAATAAATTTAAAAGGAAAGATGGCTTCATCATGTGATTGTTTGCCGCGATCCAGGCAAGTACAGATTTTTGGGGTCGTATGACTCAATAGAGTACTCAATAGATCTGTTAATATCGTTGATTAATTGATTAGAATATTTGTCGTTGCGAGGATCAATTAATGTCAAACAGTGCAGCGGCCAAAAATTTGTTATTGTTTAACACCACCCGGGGAGCAAATACAAAGGAACGAGAGGTACACTTTCTGCGGACGGAAGTAATATCAGTCCCACCACAAACCGTTTCATTATTAGATGATTATTGATCTCGGAACGCAACGCATTCAAGCAGTCAGATACAATAGCCATACTCGTATATTTGAAAAAATTGAGGCAGTCCTAAGGTCTGCCCACAGAAATGAAAACTCAGAACATTAAAATAACTGTTTTGTTTTGAATTTCTAAATTAATTTTAGTCAGAATTATTTAAATTTCATAGTTTATATATTGAAATTAGTCTCATTTTCACGTGTATTGGCACTCTGAACAATATTTTTTTTTTCTCGAACTGACTACGCTATTGGCCTTAATTTTTTGGCCTTTACAGCTTCACCGGACTACTAGAACAATAATAATTATGTTTCATTGTTATACAGTTTATTAATAATTCAAACATATGCTGGGCTGTACAATCTCAGTACAATTGTAGTCCGGTGAAGCTGTTAAGACCTTGTTAGGTCAAAAGCGTAGTCAGATCGAGAAATTGAACTCAGTAAAAAATGTTAATATTAGATGTACAAAGACGGCTATACTACGCTTTGTTAGTCTGATGCATTACGTTGGTTACGCTTAACTAGCATGTCGCTGACGCGAAATCATAAGTTTTTGTACTGTTAAATACCCCTCAACGCACCTATAGAATCACTTCAACAAATAAACAAAGTATCAAGTTGATTTAACCCACGTAAAGACTTTAATAAAAAAATATCCAACATGAAAGTTTCCATATAAATATATAAACTTCGCAATAGAGGTCAGTGTAAATGTAATAAAAGATAATTATAAGCTGTCTAGATATTTAGGTAAGAGTCACGCAGACATTACCCAACGGGTTTTAATAGAGGTTTTATTGTATTATAGACCCGAGCTGAGCAATTATTTATGTTTATACCGTTTCGTGGAATCGGAGAATCTGCTAACAAAAGCCAGTTAATATTATTAGCTTTGATGTTCCGAAGGAACATAGAGTGGGTGACATTGGCCTGGCTTTTAGCGTTTAGCTTGGCGGTGAGGTTTTTAAGTACCTTGTCGATCGATGAAGGTTTTAATCCTTAAAAGGAATCTGTAATCTATATATTTAACTTCTATATTTATTGTCATGTACCTATATTAATTCTGACATCTATGCTTGAGTACTAGTTTGCTTTTTTAGTCCGGTTTTATCATATTGCAACACTAAGGTAACGCTAAGGTAATGCTAAAATATATAAAAAAACTGTGTCTTGTAATTGTGCTATGAAACGTGAACAGTATATAATATTTTATATCATCACATCAGCATGTAAGAGATCCACTGCAGGCCTCGTCCCGAAATAAAGAGCAGACATAATCACCACGCCAGCCCTCGACGTATTGGCAATTGAAATTTCCGATAAATTTATAGTTCTATATTTTCCCACAAGAATATGTCTCAAGTTCTGGTTTTTCCTTTCACTCTCAACCTTTAGTGTTATCAATTATGTTGGTTAATTATACGCAAATTCCGAAAGATTCTTTAGTACATCCCGGGGTTCGAACTTGCAGACGTCGAATTGACATCTCACCGGTCAAACAATTCGACCACCACGACTTTTCTTTGTTTACAATTTCATATAGAAACAGCCGTATAACAATATGTATCTATCACCTTGTATATTACAAGAGAAATATAGATACAAAACCTTAATTAATATTTATTTATCTTTGTTTTAGAAACTTCTGTATTTTCCGATTTATGAAAAAACTTAGACGGAACTCCAATTTCAGGATAATCGGGCAGAAAACCTCGGACCATCTGTCGCTCAATCACCCGGTTGAGTGGCCAGATGTAGTGACAAATTGCCTCTGCATTAATCATGAACTAATATAGAATTCGATTTCACTGATAGAACAGGTTCCCTGTGCACTAGACAAGGGCAAATAATGCCAGTAATGTATTAGTAATTTGTATAATATTGCTATTATCTATTTACTTAGAATTAGAGTCGGCGTTTTTTATAAATAATTCTTTGTAATTTTTATACGTGTTTAACTAGCTGATTTATCATTATCTGCTTAATTGAGCTATAACAATATAGATAGCGTATTAATTTTCATAACGATGCCACATATTGTACGTCACATGTATTGATATTAGTAGGTTCATCCTTCGAGCCGTGAACGCTCCGGCGCGGGACATTGTGGATTATAATCTAAAAATGACCATAAATGATCATAATAAAATCGCCATAAAGGCATTAACATCACTAAAAAATCCACTCTAAATTAGTAAATAGTAAATTTAAAATAAATAAAAAACACCCAATAATTGCTCACAGATACGATTTTTTACGCAGACAATAAATAAAATAAATAAAGCGAAAGCAAAGAAAAATATGCGGACCAAGAGTTTGCAGAACAAATTCGTGAAAAGAAAATATATATACATATATATATATATTAATATTCTGTAGCGTCAACTAGTAGCGTGTTAGAGTATTATGGATAGCATCAAAATTGCCCTAAAACGCTTAGTTACACCATTTCCGATCATGAAATCAATCTGTACATATAATAAGAATATAAATCTCAAGTGTCTATACTTTTCCATTTTTATGTAAAAAAATTTTAGCCGTCTCTAGGAATAAGTAAAAAAAATACATTACAATCATCTTAAGAAATGTCTGTCTGTTTGTATGAACGCGCATTTCTTCTAAAGTACTGGCTTTACAATAAAAAAGACTTAACAAAATCATAAAGCATATAATCCCGAGAATAAGTTTTTATTTTATTAAAATCGGTGTGCTCTATTAAAAGTTATTGTAGTTTCAATGACGACTCGAGTTTAGTACGAGAGAAAAGTAGGTAAGTAAATAATTTTAATACATTCAGATAATTTTATTAATCACTGTTTTTATACATACGGTTTCACGCGGATGAAGTCGCGGGGACAGCTAACCTCAAATAAACGAACCTCATCGATATATGTATATACTAACTGCCTGAATGACACTCGACCAAGCTACTAAGGCCTTGAAATTTGCATGAGGGTTCCTTTTACACTGTAGGTGAGCATTAAGGGATCATGCTTTTTTTTGAAAATCAAACCCTCAGGAAGTAAAACAGCGAATGAAAGTTTTTTTTTATGAAAATCTGTCATCTTTCCTTAAGTGAGTTATCATTACATAGTAAAAAACAAAGTCTCCTACCGCGTCTATCTGTCCGCGATAAACTCAAAAACGGCTGAACAGTCTTTCATAGGGTTTTCACAGTGGATAAAGTGATTTATGAAGAACGTTTTGGTATATAATTTGTAAGATTTTTTTAATAATCAGAACGAGACAACGTCCGACAGGCTCGCGAGCTTTTTCATATAAATAAGCATAAGATAAACAATTAAAAACATTTAATGCATATAAAATGCATGCGCGGGTCAAATTCCTAGCCTATGTATATAGATAGATTTGACTCTGAGAAATATTGTTTGAAGAAACTAACTTTTATAACGAAACTTGTGAAAGAAAAAGTGAATAATGTGTGGAAATGTTATATGAATATGTTTAGCTTCTAAATACATTTTAAACCTTGTATTCAAAGTTTAAATTTTTATAAGACGACATTAATGACACTACAGTTTTTTCGAACTAATTACGATATTCGCTTGATAGGCCTTCGTAGCTTCATAAACAGTTTATATTTACGGTAACCATTGAAGTTTACCCACATTGCTAATTTCTTATATTTTGTCCCATCCTTGACTTTCAATCCATTAGAAACAAGAACACGTATTCTAATCCTTTAATGACATAAGAACCCGTCTCTACTTATTAATTCACATGTGCAACTCATCGCCCACAACTTCATTAACCGATAACTTACGGTAAGGTGACCTCTATATCGTACAACAGAATTTAAAGTCTATTTATAGAACGGTACAGCTTAAATTGCCTTGTAACGCATTAAATAAACACTGTATCGATGATTAGAATATTAAGTTCAACGGTAGGTTAATAAGAATTGTTAGTCACAAATTGTTACATGTTTATTACTATATTTTGACAAAATTATAGTACTAAACGTGTTATTTAAACACGTTTAGTTTCGTTTAAAACGTTTATATATAGGTTCGTTGTTTAAACCCCCATAAAGGCAATAACATCACTAAAAATCCACTATAAAATAGTATTAGTTAATTTAAATATAGTTAAGTCAAAAAATACTAAATAAATAAAAACACCCAATAGTTGCTCACGATACGATTTCTTACGCACACAATAAAAAGAAAGCGAAAACAAAAAAAAGGTGTGGACAATGAATCTGCAGAACAGAAGAAGAAAAAAATAGTCCGCCATCAGTTGTCGCCGCTATACCAGCGTGCTGATACATTTTTACAAGTTGTGCTTGAAGAATTCGATGTCATAAAAATGACGGAATCCAGTTGCAACGAAAGAGGTCTACAGTTTCACAATACGGCAAAGACATGATATATGGAACTTCTTTGTTCGCACTGACATGTAAAGTACCGTAACGCTGTGGCTCCGGGATACTACGTGTACTTCTGTTGTGAAAGGGAGAAAAATGAATTAGGTTGAACAGCTGTTCAAAGCATTTTGCATTGATACAGACCGTAGAACTTGCTCAGCTCAACCAGACATAAAAAACACAATTAAAATTAATTTAACCGTATACTTTAACAATAATTACTCTGTTAGTGTCTGTCTGTAAATTACAGATTTCGACATCAATATTATTGCAGAATTTAGTTGACAAGTACACAAAATATTGATTTACCAATATGAACGCTACCACCTAAACCAAGTAACCTTGTATCTAACCTGTCAGTGTTAAGATCATTACGAATCTTATAGGTAAATAATTAAAAAAAGCTGAAGTGTATAGAGAGGCCAATAGAATGAGGAAAAATATATACTATACGAATACAAAAGATGAAACAAAAACGAACAGAATTGACTAATATTTTTTATAAATACATTTAAAACAGCAGTAATGAAGGCAATAGTTAATTAATACAAGCAATAATTAATGCGAAGGAAGCGGACGATATTTTAAACGATAAAGAACAAAGGCATTTCCGCATTATATACCCATATCCCGTAAAAATAATACACAGTGTTAAATTTTATACGAATTAGTGTTCTACTGTTCGTCTTTATTATATAGTGCAATAACTATGAATGAGCTCTCGCAATGCGCCCACGCGTGTTGGGCAGACCTTGAGTAAATCCGTTATTAGAATATTGAAGTGATGTGTCGGTGTAAAAGTGAAAGTTTAAGGTTTATTTTTGGCAGTGTCTATAAGTTCAAGCTATTACTTTCTGGAATTACGTCAACACTAGGCAAAATAAAACCATTAATATACGAGTCATTGCATCCCAAAATGAACAAAGTGGAAATTTAACTGTTCATATAATAATAACGTTGTTCATTTTGTTTTTAATTTCCAGTTCTCATACATCGAGAACGAGGTTCAAATTTGGACGTCCATAAGGTTTCTTGTTTTTTTTACAGATATAAAATTTGAAGATGTTGAAAAATAAAGTTGAAACGTAACAACACATAAACGTTGTAGATCATTCATTATTGGTCGTTTAAATCTAGTTGTGAAAGGCCAAAAAAGTATAGTTCCCTTATTAACCTTAGCACTCGTTGTTTATCAGTTTTTCAATGCTACTAAACCAATTATTTCATATATATATATATATATATATGCTAGGTATAATCCAAAATATAGTATTAGGTTGTAGAACCACGCTAAAGCTATTACTGGTTTCAGTATGAATGGGTCGGCCCACCCTTGGTAGCACCACCCGACCCACAAAGACACCACGTGAAGTAACAGTGATTGCATTGTTGCGTATCGTTCGGTATGTATGTATGTATATATGTAATGTATGTATGTATATATGTATGTATGTAAAACTATGCAAGCTAACAATTGTTTTTTTTAATTCGATAACCCAATCGTGAGGACTTTCATCAACCAGCAGGGGCAGTTACTCAATTGGGATACACCTACACACCACTCTAACCACTCGAAACTCGCCAACGTTTTTTTTTTCATATATTATACAGAGCAAACGAACAGGTGAGTCACCTGATGGTAAGTGATCACTGCCGTCCATAGACACTAGCAACACCAGGGGAGTCGCAAATGCGTTGCCGACCTTTTAAAGAAGTGTACGTTCGTTTCTTGAAGGCTTGTAAGTCGTAGTTGTTTGGAAGAACAGCAGCCGACATGATTTAATTTAAAATTATTGATATCTAATTTAATCGTTCGTTTGCCTCCTTTGATAAAAAAAAAAATAAAAAATAATAATAATAATAATAAAACTGTATAAAAATTGACATTGAATATTTATTACTTACTAAAGATTAGCCGATAGGCCCAAAGCTGTATAATAAGATAAGAATATATTTTGCACACGCATATAAACAGCTTTTCATTAGTCTGATGAAGCTGTGAAGACACATCACCTCCATAGCGAGTAATATATTCGAAAAAAAAAACACAAATCTTTCATCGTTCTAAGCCTAAAATACTACACAGAACTTTCTTGTATAATGTAGGTAACAAATATAAACAAATTTTCTAACATTTATCACCCAAGAGAGGTGATTATGGGACTAAAAATATAATGATTATCAAGACGTTACAGATAGAAATTGTTATCGGACTGACGATGAAAGCTAAAAATATGAAGGGAGTTACACAAAAATAAAGGGAAACATAAATAAACATGACATAGTTAAAGTGTACAATTCAATACAAGCTGTAAAATATAGCTAGCATGTAATTTTGAAACTACTTATTTCAACTACATTTATAAATAGAAAAGCGCCATCTATCCTTACACGTGAGAAGATAACATTTTAAAATAGATGGCGCTATATACAAAAATTCTTTATACACTGATATACATGATCGGTAATTTACGTTAAGCTTGGATAATTATTTCGCATATATTTTCAAAGTTATGTTATTTGTAATAATAAAAACTAATTTTATGTGATCTCTGTGTTAAATACATCACTGCCCCACATTGCACATATTATAGTTAATTAAACTGATATAAAACTAAATTCAGCAAAATATGTATTGCACCAAACAGTGGATGAAATCTACAATGAAATCTCTTTACGATGGTAACATCCTCTCAACTAACTATAAGAAAGCCTAAGGAATCAACATTTTTATTTTTTACTTGGAAAACATAAATATCACCGGATTAATAATATACTCTGAGCAAAGTAAAAATTAAAAAAATCGTATAAGTTGAAAACCACTACTAGCCAAGCATAGAATCCATTAATTTAATTAATACCGTTATTTCCAGACTCTCTGAATGGACTACTCCGTAAACACTACAAACTTTATATTAACAGTTATCAATCAAACATAGACCTTATTTCTGAGGAAATAGAAGTCAAATGGACTGCATAATAACGTTTGTTTTGTAAGTACAGCGGTTGGCCGGCAACCAAACCAGTTGCATACGGTTTCGCAGTTCAGTGCAATTAACGTGAAAAAATATGAGGACATGTCGCAAAATGTGCCCATTATGTTTACTATTAATGCTAACGAGAACAGAATGTTACAGAATTCTTAAAAAATCACCGTTCGATTTAGCCTAATAATTTCATAATAATATAGTACCTGGAGGACCGAGCCTAGCTCGGTTCTGTAAAAAACATTTAAAACTTAAAATAAACTGTTACCACAAAAAATAAGCATTTTTTATCAAAAAAAAAAAATAATATAAAAAATGCATCTCTCTTATAATTATGATAATATAATTATTTTTTAATTAAAATAAACTTTTAGGTTTGCCTCACAAAATAAGCATTTTTTTACCAAAAAAAAATATTTTTGTTTTAACAACGGCGGTGAAATTTACGTATATATTCTAGTTATATTTTTTCATTGCCTAAAAATACAGATAAAAAAGTTTTCTATGAATGAAATCAAACAAGATCGATTTATCGTCCCCGAAACCACCTACATACTAAATTTCACGGAAATCCCTGACGCCGTTTCCGAGATCCTGAATAACTATACACAATATAAAAATATACAAGAATTGCTCGTTTAAAGGTATAGACAATAATGCAATTTTAAATCACAGTTGTATAGTCACATTTCAAAATAAGCTAAATGCAATTTTAGCCGTTCCTAACATATAATGTTTTTTTTCAAGTTCTTAAATCTTTGTACGTGTAAATATGAAGATTATAGAAAAACTAAAAACTATTTAGACGGCAAAATCTGAACTTCATCCTCAGTGTATAAAAACTGGTAATCATAAAAAAATACAGACAAATTGAGAACCTCCTCCTTTTTTTGAAGTCGGTTAAAAACAATTGAACATGTTATATGAACGACTAGCGCCTGCTCATGACTTCGACCGCGTAGTAATAGTTACTTTGGGCTAACGGTAACACGCAGCGGAGGCTCTCATAAGGAAAAAAACCATTTTGAAACATATTTCATTGGTCCTCCGCTCCTATTGGTGTAAGCGTGATGATATATAGCCTATAAACTTCCTCGATAAATGAGCTACATAACATTGAAAGATTTCGTTAAATCGGACCAGTAGTTTCTGAGATTACAACTACAACGTCACAAACTTTAGCTCTTTACAACATTAGAATAGAAGTATAGATTAACATTGGTTGTAGCTAATTTTGTAATGTCTTTTCCCGATAGTATTTACTTGTTTCACCTGAGTACTTTTCGAGTTGTAAATGATAAGATTCTTGCATTTTTTTTGTAAATGTACTGAATTAATTATTGCATTATCAATAAATAAAGAATCCGAATTTGGTATAAGGGTGGATGTCCCCTGGGCTTATTACTGAGTCCGAGAGATCCCTGTGACAAGCCGTTGCTTAGCAACAGCACGCTTTTATAAATTCCTAATTTCACCCTTTGCCGATCGTTCACTCTTTCAATCATAAAATTGAAATATTTGTAGAAACATTATTTCTTATACCTAAAAATTCTTTTTTTTACGTGTAATTTGAGATATTATTGTATTTATAACAAGGCTAACATTAATATTTTAAGATCGAAACACAATTTGTACAATTATAAAAAAACTCTTCATTGAATTGGTTCTAGAACATATGCAATATTTTATTGTATAATAGTTTCGTATTATTGAATAAAAATATCATAAAAAAATGCAAAAACGAACATAGCAGAGCGTGGTTTCGATCCACGGACCTCTGGGTTATGGGCCCAGCACGCTTCCACTGCGCCACTCTGCTCTTGACAAACATTGTGAATTTACTGATCTAGTGCGACATTAGTACATTGTGCGCATGTGCGTGACGTCACAAGCTGATGTTGCGTCATGTATTAATAATTTAGAACGCCATTCGATAATCAACTTTAAACTAGATATTTTCTATACTAATAAAACCGATTTTCTATAGCTGACAAATCTTTAAAGGTATATTTCTTCACAACATATATGAATGTCGTTATCTATACTAATATTATATATTATTATTTATTATATTACATATATATATATATTATATATATATATATATATATATATAATATAATAAGTTTGTGACGTTGTGGTATTGTAGTGGGTAATCTCAGGAACTACTGGTCCGATTTGAATAATTCTTTCAGTGTTAAATAGCTCATTCATCGAGAATGGTTATAGGCTATATATCATCACGCTAAGACCAATATGAGCGGAGCACAAATGAAATGAAATGTTTCAAAATCGGGATGTTTTGAGAACTGCTGCGTGTTAGTGTTAGTGTATCTGTTCCACGCGAACGAAGTCGCGGGCAGAGGCTAGTACAATATAACCATCGACTGTTCCGATTGTTACGTGAAGCTAAAATTACAATAAAATAAAAAAAATACATGTTATTATATTTCATTAGGTACCCATCGTGGTTTAAAATAAAACATACAAATTATTATACATATACACTATTATCTATATTAATTTCTATATATTAATACGTGAAGCAAAAAAATTGTACCCCTTTTTTACCGATTTCCCGTGAACGAGTGAACTTGAAATTTGGCATAGTTAAAGTTTATATGGCGGAGAAGTGCAGAAAGCTATTTATATTATGTAAAATGCATTAGAAGTACATTAAATTAATTAAAATAAGCATTACTTACACTAATGCTTGAATTTTACACGACATATACACACATGTAATTGAAAAAGACAGTTTGACAGATCCTTCACTTTACTCTTACGTTCCAATTACCTACCTTTTCAATATTTTAACCATAACTGATGTTGCGTCCCTTACATGCCCTTTAAATAAACTGGTCAAATTGTAGGTTAATTTTATTATAATATATTGTGGAAATTTATAATATTCATTAATAAATAATTGATAAATAATGTATCTTCATTGAATTTATAGAAACACTGAAATAATAATTATTTTGTTTCGTCTTATGAGATATCACATTTTTAGGTGACAAAACTATTTTCTCTTTATGTAGTGACATTGCTTGATGTTGTCATAAAAGTAAAGCAATACTACCAAAGTCAAAGTCAATATTTTAATGTTTTATAGTGAACTCACTTCAAATGATGGTTTGATGAAAAAACGAGCCAAAAATACTTTGTAAAATCAAAATTAGGAAATGTGTTTGCTAATGAATGTAATCTATAACTTAGATCTCCGCCGTTACAATGATTCAATTTAACCTGATGTAGCAATCATATTTAGTACAGTTGATGATGAATTTTGAACAAGAATGAATTCATTTTCAAAGGTTTATGATAGTATTAAAAATATCTTTTGGATTAATCATATGATTCTATTGTGTATCCATTACTTTTCCAAATGATGATACTGGCCATATACATCACTATTCCTCACAATGTACAGACTACATATAATTCAAAAGAACCCTAATAAAGTTCAAACTTTAAAAAATCAATTAACTATGATCGAATGTCGACCACTGGGCGCCCACTAGTTATTATAAAGACCTAACGTTTGTGTGTTTCTGACGTTGTAGGGAGTAATCTCAGGAACTACTGGTTCGATTTGAAACATTTTTTCAGTGTTATATAGCTCATTTATCGAGGAAGGTTATAGGGTATATATCATCACGCTAAGACCAATAGGAGCGGAGCACAGATGAAAAATGTTTCAAAATTGGGGTGTTTTCCTTTTGAGAACCCGAACGGGCAGAGGCTAGTGTTTTACAAAGCCACGAAAAAATATACACAAAAAGAATATAAACTAACTTCGTTTAAAAATACCTGGCAGCCAATCAGTTACCACTTAACGCCACACAATCTCACAGAAACAGCCCCTCATCGATGGCGTTGTTTCGGCGAATCCCATAAAGGTGTCACAAAAGGCACTCACGGGCGACGTGTGTTCAAGTAAACTCAATAATAACCTTCAACGTAGCTGTAAAAATCATCACGCTAAGTCCAATAAGAGCGGAGCACCGGTGAAAAATCTTTCAGATTTCTTTTTTCTTCTTGAGAGATTTCACTGTGTTGACATTAGCCCAGACTAACTTTTAGACGCGAAGTCGCGGGCAGAGGCTAGTTTTTTTATAATTTGATATTTTTCATTGTTCTTTAGCCTCAATAAATTTTCAAAAGAGAAAAAAAATGTAATATATTTAGACATAACTTCATTTCTATATATTTTTATGAATATTTAATTTGTACATAAATTTCTAAGCTCTTTATATTATGCATTGTAATTTCACATCCAGTAGGTTACATTAGTAAAAACATCACTGTATCGATATCATTAGAAATTAAAATCTATTGTAACCAGTGTTGTTAAATAAATAAACAATAGAAGTATATTACCCACTCTCACCACTATTTAACAAGTTATACACGGTAATTTCGAGAAAAAACAAGAAAGAGAATTGCATTGTACCTACAATAATTACAGAACGTTGTATCATACCCGCATAAAGGGACTGAGCGTTAAGTAGCGACCGTGACATGTTGTTTTGCACAAAAGCAAGACCACGGTATCACTGTTGCCCAAAATATGGATCGGTTTATTCAAGAATGAACAAAGGTATCAAATGTCATTATAGGTATATCTCTTTCTGTTTCTTTCTCTTTTTGGTTTTTTCTCTGGTTCTATTTCAAAAGAATAAAATCCATACATTTTTATTTATTATCATGATTAAGTTATCAGTTAAATACATAATGAAATGTGAATACAACTCGAAGGTTTCTTCTTTCTTATTTTTGTAGATTTATCCATCTATATATTAATACGTGAAGCAAAAAAATTGTATCCCTTTTTAACCTATTTCCCGTCAACGGGTGAACTTGAAATTTGGCATAGTTAAAGTTTATGTGGCGGAGAAGTGCAGAAAGCTATTTATTTTATGTAAAATGCATTAGAAGTACATTAAATTAATTAAAATATGCACTACTCATACTACTACTCGAATTTTACACAACATATACACACATGTAAATATAAAAGACATTTTGACAGCCGTCAATAAATACGAATTTCAAAAAAGGTTGTGAAGGAAGGAGGTTGCTATGCTCGGCTATATGTGTTTTTTAACTCTTACGTTCTAATTACCATTTTTCATCCTACATTCAACAATGATATTATAAAATATAACTATTATTTTAATGTTTATTATTTTTTACGGTGAACTCAATTCAAATAATGAATGAATAAAAAAATGAGCCAAACAATAATTTGTATCATCAAAATAAGAATTTGGTTCATAAAAGTAATCTATGGCTTAGACCTCCGCGGTTAAAATGTTGCAATTTAACCTCATGTAGCAACAAAAAAGAATTTATTTTTAAAAGCTATTAAAGTAAAAAAAAGTGGATCCATTACTTTTCCAAACGATGATACTGGGCATATCACTATTTCTCATAATGAACAGACTACATTTAATTCAATATCACCCAGAAATTCCACTCACCCATGGTGTCGTGTAAAATTTATTGAAAATTGTGTCATGGGTTGCGATAAATTTCTTTATTTTCGTAAAGTTATGTTTGCTTAAAATTTGAGAGCTTTACCACGTGATTTTTGTTTCAAATTTATAATTAATTTCAATTTTCATTTACACATAGATTTTTTTAAATGTTTATATAATTAAAGATCATGGCAAATAACTGAGTAGCCATGATGAAAATCTTTGATTATAGAAGTATACCCTTTGACAAAATAACTCTAATAAAGTTCAAACTTCAAAAAATCAATTAACTATGGTCGAATGTCGACCACTGGGCGCCCACTAGTTTATATAAATGAGCCTATCTACCTTAACCACATTAAAAAAAAATATTGCTACTTCTACAACACTCTTCTAAAACATAAAGAAAATGTGTACTGAGTCACACTAAGGATTATATTTAGACTTTATTTTTCGAAATGACAGCGCTCTTGACCTGGAAAGGTCTTTACAGCTTTATCGAACTACCGAGGCGAGCGATGAAGGCACTCAGCCGATTTGGGGTGCTTGGACGACTAAGCCAAGGGTGCCAGCATACCTCGACTTGAGCTGTTGCCTGTTTTATGCAAAAATCGCGACCTATCTGAACTAACCTAAGCTAAACTATCTAGGTATATGTATGTGAGTTATTGAAACATGCATGTCTACCAAACATGCATGCCTCAACAACTCCTATATGTATTTTGTGTCGGAAAAAATCCTCAAAACTATATAGGATAGGAATACAGGATAAGGAAAAATAAGGGTAGAACTTTTTGTCTTTTATTTCTCTGAAAAAGAAAAACAGCGTATAAGCGTATAGGCGTGCACGTGTTTATAGGTGATGTGTGTGATGTTGTAACAGGGATGTAAGGTTTTGTATCACTGTATCGCGCGAGTAGCGTACTTAAGGGCTCCACGCAGAGGCAAGGACCTAGACGGCTCCGTCGTCACCGCGTACGAGGTCGTCCGCGAGCCCGTGCTCTGACCTACGCGACGATGCGCAAGTTAAGCGCTCCCTCGTCCGCTCCGCCTCTTGCGTCGAGCCGACGATCAGAAAAAGGCCCTTCTCAGGGCCACCCAGACCGCCTCCCAATGACTTCAGCTTCGCCCACGGATTCTGCCATTGCCAGAACGAAGACTGCCGCTACACCTACAGGACGGCGCACCATCTTGCCAGCACCTCACACGCCGTCTCTGGATGCGCGTCAGCCGCTGCCCGGCGGGGCGTCCGCTGCGACGGAAGCATACGATAGTGATATTCTCACTCTCGCCCAGCTAATTTTAGCTGGGGCTCTGTCGCAGGGGATGCTTCGTTGGATGGCGCTGTTCTTGCGCGTCCAAGAAGCCACAGCAGAGGAAAAACCGCCTTCCCCGGTCGATTTAGCCGCGCTCGCAAGCGCTGCCCGCGGTAAGCTCGCGCCGCCCGCGTACTCCGACGCGCCGACCGGCCCGCTCGGTCGAACCCGAAGCAGGGCCCGCGCTCGACTACGCCACAAGACTGCCGTCACCATGTGAAGTTCAGCCGCCGCAGCAGAAGAAAGCCTGTATTACGCCACTCGCGCAGACATCACAGACGCGCGACAAATCCGATACCCCAGCGGCGCAGGTGCGCGCACCCGCACCCACCCTTACCGCGCCGCGAAGCGCTGCCCGCGAGCAGCCTTCCTACGCGTCGATCGCAGTGCCCCTTGCGCGTGATCCGCGAACTAAACCGGTAACGCGCCCGCGGAACCCTGATTTGCAGCCACTGGGCGACAGTACTGCCGCCGCGATCGAACAATCGAAGCCTGCCGAATCCGACGCGAAAGGCCCGCGCTATCCTCCGATTATGATCGAGAGCTTCCACAACTGGGTCGAGCTACTCTCACAGTTGGAGGCGAAGTTGGGACACGGGCCCAATGTCCGCGCCTACGGGAATGGGGTGCGATTCATCCCGGAGAACGCACAAGAATATCACATTACCAGGGAGTTCATCGAAACGGTTGAAGGGGCGAGTTGGTTCACGTACACCCCCCCCCCCGCTCAGCAAGGCCTGAAGGTCGCTATACGCGGCCTACCAAGAGGAGTCAACCCACAGAACATTACCGAGGCCCTCGGAAGGGAGGGCTTCGAAGTTGAATACGCCCGGGAGATTAATGGCCGACGTGGCAGAGCTGGGTGCGTCTACCACGTCGTGTTGAAGAGGACGCCCGGGTTAATACCCGCGATATACAACGTCAGCAAGTTACTGAGCATGCCAGGAGTTAGTATAGAAGCCTGGAGAGAAGAACGCCGGCTGGTGCAGTGTTTTCGCTGCCAGCAGTTCCGGCACTCCTCTCTACAATGCCATCGACCAATTGCCTGTGTGCGGTGTGCGGTGCGGGGGCCCACACCCAGCCCACTAATGTGACCGCCCGAAGGATGAGCCGGCGACCTGCGCCAACTGCAGCGGCGCCCACTCTGCCAATAATAAGAAGCGCTGCCCTGTACAAACGGGAGCTCAGGAATCGCCGAGCGAGTACGATGGCCAGAACCGGCCGCGAGCGAGGCACCGAGGATAGACCGGCCCCGAGAGTGGTCGAAGAAACGACGGCGGTGAGCCTTATGGGCCCCGCCAACGATCCTCCCACCAGGGACCTGAAGAAGAGAACCAGGAGAAAGAAGAAAAGCTTCAATAAAAATCAAGAACCACCACAACGAGATGAAACCCGGTTCTGGGAACTGTTAGAAGAGCTAGGGGCCAATTTACCCCCAGACCGAGGCGGCGTGATCTTTGGTTACGCCGGCGTAGACGTGAACACGCTCTGTTTCAAGAGACAGGCTGGTACTGATTGTTTGCTGACGTGATTAAATCATGAGGGTCGGTAAAAATGTGTCGCGGTCGTCTTATATACTGCGCAGCGTTGGGTACGGGTTCATAGTTCGAGGCGGATACCACTAACGCGCTGGGATGATTCGCGGCTTTCTCGAAATAACTACTTGTGAGTGATTTTATATACGCCCAGATCTCCAGGTCCCTGTGGAGATCCGTATTCCGGACGTACCATGGGGCACGGTGATTTTACGTAGGGTTCGGTTCTGGAGAACGTGCAACTTATGAATACGATTTTGCGCGTGTGCAAAGACCGGACAACTGTACATCATAATCGGACGGAGTTATTTAGATGGCAGCAATATGTTTCAGATTTACATCAAATAAATTAAGACAATTGTTCCGTCAGTCATAACTCCGTCCGCGCCGCAGGATACATGCATCAAAGTAATGTATCTGAAATTAAAGTGGGCGCCCAATTTCCGGGACAAAAACAACAACACCTGTCCCATGGCCGCCCCTAGCGGGTAATGGCGTGAAGATTTATCTCATTCTACATGGAATTTTAATGTAACACGTTGCTCATCCGTGTGTTGTATTCTTTCTAATACATGATTTTTTTCTATCTAAACTGTGTACAATGACGTCACTACACCACACACTGATAGCTACTATCGCTGATAGATAAGAATTTTCGGTAATCACTGCATTATACAGCGACCATCGGAAAAATATTGATAATTGGATTAATAATTTTAGAGACATATAAATGTATAATATTAACTTGCTACCGAGTATTGGTGGTTAGAACTGAACTACTTTCAGACTCCTAGAGAAATGTCTTCTATAGATCTATCAATCTTTATTTCTCTATTACCTCGTTTTTTATAGTATAGTAATAAATTATAGAAGATTCTAGTAAAGTAATGTTTATAAGTTCTAACCCGAACATATACGATTTTTAAGTTTTTAAACTAAAAGTAATGTAAGATTAAGTTTTATTATTCGTATTATTTAGTGTGTGTGATAAACTAAAGTGCGATATAGCAACTAACAGACAAACGTACGGATTGGAGTGCTTTGATTACTACGAGGATGGATTGAAAGCCTTTGAAGGAAATCGACGCACTGTAATTGACGCCAGACGCGATTAATTGAAATCCCGTCCATTGGCGGCAATAAATCACTTGTTCTCACATGTCTGTTATGTCGATGCACCTTCCAGACAAAGGTTGTCTTCACAAGCTGGCTAGTCCAGAGCTTATCATGTTTGGAGCTGACATATGTAGTCAAAATGCCTGAAATCGACCAGGACTTAGCATGGGAAAACTATTTAGAAGTCTTTTTATAATGCCTTGTAGTGATTTAGCGAAACAAATGATGCCTCAGTGTTAAACGATAAGTAATTGGAGAAACACTTTTTTTTATATTTTAATGTCATATAGGAGGCAAACGAACATGCAGGTCACCTGTTGTTAAGTGATCACCGCCGTCCATAGACACTAGCAACCCCAGAGGAGTCACAAGTGCGTCGCCAGCCTGTGTTTGTAGGAATGGAGAGAAAAGGGGAGGGAAGGAAGATGAGACGGGAGGGGAGGGGAGATGGGTCTCCGGCGGTCTGACTGACCGAACGAAACGCAACAATGTAAGCACTGTTACTTCACGTCGTTTTTCTGTGAGAGAGTGGTGCTACCCCGGACGAGTCGACCCATTCAGGCTGAAAACCAATAATAGCTTCAACGTGGCTCTACCACTACTAATTTTGGTATATGAGCGTTTTAAAATACTAGTTTACGGTAACAGTTTCTTTATTATTAAATGTACCTATGTAAAAACTTGTACTCAAAATATCATAAAAATCGGTTGAGTGGTTCAAATATGAATGTATAATAAAAAAATAAACAAACCCACATTCAAATTTATATATTTCTGAAGGTAGAGTCATGTTGAAGCTATTACTGGCTCCAGCATGAATGAGTCGGCTTGCCGGGGGGTAGTAAACTTTTACAGAAAACCGACGTGAAGTAACAGTGCTTGCATTGTTGCTTTTTTTTGGTCTGTGAGAGCGCCGGATGCCCATCTCTCCTCACCTTCCCCCTTTCCTCTCCACCTCTTCCTCCTTCCACAACACAGGCTGTCAACGCACTTGCGACTCCCTTGGTGTTAAAAGTGTCTATGGACGGTGGTGATCACTTAACATCAGGTGACCCACCTGTTCGTTTGAGTCCTAGGATTGATAAAAGAATAATAATATTAGTAATGTTCCTCTCATCACATTATAGTGTTATACTAAAGTTTTGTTTCATTGTAAAGAATTTTTTTTGGTTTTTGTCAAGGAATTCAAATCTACACTTTGTTATTGTTAGAATGTGGCAACACATTAAATTTAAACAAATTGTCTGTACAATAAAGTTTTTTTTTTGTAATTATTAATGATTTACTGACGCCATTAACATCAGATCTATATGGCAACCACAGAAAGGACGAAATAGCTTGTAGTACGTCTCTTGAGCAAGTTCACAAACTACAAGATACTTGTTAAAATCTACAGTTCAGCATATTGAATTGAAGTAATAACGCAGACAGACCTGATGATACGGCAATGGTTATAGCGTATAATTAATATGATAAAATCCGCAAGATAGGTGTTATATATAATCAATCACAGCACTGCACTTTATTAAGTAACATACCATAGTTAGCAACCAATTTTTTAATTAAATGAAAATTCTCGTCCCCACAAACGAGCCGCAAAATATCTGTAGAATCAAGTCTCAGTTACCTCTACATTATTTATAAAGTTTTAGTTATAAAGTGTCTATTATGAAATTTCTTGATATACATTTCTAACTTTACAAGTATCTAGACGTCATACTATTGTTACGCTCTTAAGTATTATATAAACATATTTTTTGAAATTTTCTTAAATAACTGAAAAAAAAAAACGTATATATTGACGTCAACAGCTGTCAAACAACATCACGCCTACAGCCAGAGTCCACCCCCTACATATTCATTTACCTGACGAACCGATAAAACGTACAGAAATGACCAATGCTTTTGATGGGTCCGTTCCCATCACTTCCACTTCATTTCTCATGTCATTTCCAGCCATACACGAAACGTGTCCAAATTACTTCGACCCTCGACGTTCTTTGATATTATCCCGCTTCGTAAACCATACCACGGCGTGAAGAGAGCGCGGAAGGTCTTCTTAAATTGAATGGTAAAAACATGACCATTAAATCAAGAGCTCGCTGTCGAGGCGACAGCTATGGTTAATTCAATCGATGCGGGCTTAGTCAGAGTTGTTCGTAAATTGGACGTCAGAACCCAGTGGCACGGAAACTCGCGATAATGTAGTTGAATTATGGATTTTGGTGGTGTGTTTGTGTGAAATAATTTACTCTGGTTTGTGACTTGAGAATCGTACGAGATTTTGTTATAATTGAATTAAAAAAGGTTATGCTGTAAGTTAAGATGAAACAAAACACAATCTGTCGTGTTGAATAAGATAGATTTTGTATCTTTTTTTTTAAAAAAAAAAGGAACATAGTTTAACGGGAACGAGACAGTACTTTTCTAAACTGTTAATATAACACCCTTCTGTAACCAACAAACGACTAAACTCAAATTCGTATTTATTACATTATTTAGAATTTCATTACTCATCGAGTTACCCAAGTTAAAGTATTTTTTTAAATCATCATGACACGTTGTTTTAGTTATTTACGTAACCGAAATCTGGACGCTAGAATCACGTAGAGACACGAATAAAAACACGAGTAAAATATATATATATATAGTTTTATATTCAAGGGAGCTATCAAGTTTATAACACGAAGTTAACTGCTTTAACACAATGCATAGAAAAAAATCATAAAACTTTACTCCAGCAGGCGCCATTCCGCGCACGCATCGTGATGATATTATGTATTTTTTATTTCTATTTCACGCACGTGGCGGCCATTTTAAATCCGAATGTAATTGAGAGTTATGTAAATCTGAGGAACGTAGGCGCGGTTTGGTCACGAAAATGGGATTTCGCTTTGGAAATAATTCAAACAAGTTCAAATATATGATAATATTAAATTTATGACAATTTTTTTAACTATATGTGGTATGGTTGATTGATTGATGTATTAGTGAAGAAAAATTTTTGTATCACTTAATAGGGCCAAATCTTGACCAGGGAAATTTACCCGAATTATGTATTTCGTAATAGCAAAAGGATATCAATAATTGCTAAACATCAGTTAAGAAATGACAGATATATTAGGTTAGATCGTTCGAGCCGATATCGGGAATTTTGCTATCGCTATGTTCTTAGGAAAAAATTAATTAGGATATGAATATACGGGTATTTTAAGATTGATAGGAGATGATAATTGTGTTCTACTGGATCGCGACGTAAACACATGTAACTTGACACACGTGATTTTAACAACAGTCATACAGGTACGCTTAGGTGGTCATGATGCTAAGCTTGTCAAGGACAGGTAAGGTAGATAGAGTGTTTTGAATGAAGGCATGGTGGCGACTATTTCAGTGATAACCCTAATTCTTAGAATGTCATCGTTACGGTCTACTATCACTCTACCAGGTTACTATAAATAGGTATTATGAGTTTATTAGTCACGTCGATAGACCCAAAACAAAACCAGTAATTAGAATGCAAGAAATGGTTTAATTGTGGAAAACAAAGCAAATCGATGAAATTACTGACATACAAAGGATTTAACAATATCCAGCAATAGACAACCCTATTCAGCAATATAGTACCGTACAAGTTATTCTATAGCGCTGATTTTCAACGGAAAACTTCATCATTATTTTCAAATATTAAAAAAATATATAAGAGTGATATTTTTACACATTGTGGTGGCAAAACTAAACTGATAACCTTATTCGTAAATACAGCATTGTCACAAACACTAAGCACGCAACTATTAAACAAATGTCATGTTAATCTCAACGATAATAACAATACTAACAATAATCCGAGTAATATATTACTATATATAATTTGTATAGAGAATGGTCGAATCGTCATGTATACTGTAGCCACCTGAGGGCTCGACTTAACCGAATTAGCATATTGATTGTTTACAGACGTGTCCAGCCGTGTTCCACCCCGGGGTTCGAACAAATATAACTAGGGTATTCAGAACGTGATTTGGTACAAGTGTATTACCGATTATTTCACGTAAAATTTATGAATATATTAATGTATACAATTTATCTAGAACTTTCTAAGGATTTTTCTTATTTGATCTGTTTTATTCAGTGAAAACTTCTGCAGACGTGTTGAATGGTATTTTGGCAGGAAACTCGCGTCATGACATGCTACTAAGCGTGGCCGATCATACTGCGATTGTATAGCTTGCGTCAGATTAGCGACGTGTGGTAGAGAGGCCTGTGTACACGTAATATTGGTATTTTGCAGCTACGTTTGACTTTTAAAAAATGTATATAATTATTGCCCCGAATCCCAATACATGTAGAAACCACACTACCATAAGATACATAAATGGTATATAGTCATAATAAATATCGAAGTTTGGTACATCTTACAAATATTTAAGGCTCATCTATAAATTACTCCAAATGTTAAGGATAGGAAGTATTAACATATTCTAAAAAGAATAATAATGACTTTCCTTGTATAAATTTAAAGTATTCAAATTTTAAAGTAATTAAATTTTCAACTATAAATATAATTTAATGTTTGATATATTGTTGAATAGTTTCTACCCAAGATTTCGCTAACGTTAATTTAGATTTTAGCTATACCTTGGGAACATTTTCAGGTTTTTTAATAAAATGTACTCTATGTCCTCATACGTACCCCTGATAACCTTTATGTAAATTTTCATTATAATTGGTTGAGTGACGAAGGCGTAAAAATGTAACAAACAAAAAAGTGAGTCGTCACGGGACGCCTGGCAGATGTGAAAAATCGTAATTGTTCGAATCGAACGAATTTGAAATTCTCGAATTCTCAAATTACACTATAGGTATGCGAACTCAGTGCGGCAAGAGAGATTACGCACAGTCTCTTACACATGCCATCGTCGCCTCGTCGCCGTGAAAACAGCCAGGTTTACCTGCGCCTATAGATGTTTCACATCAACACAAAATAAACAAACATGAGCATATAAAATTAGTTAGAATTACGTGACAAAAAAAAAATATACATAACAATGTAAAAGGTTATATTTCTATGGCTCAAAGATAATCTGACTTCAATCGTTTTTAACTCATTACGGACTTTAAATGACAAAATTAAATTCTATGATAAAACGTCAATAAATGACACACAAAAGTATATAAAATAACATTTACATTTGAAACGAATTATGTATGTAATATTTCAAAAGAAATTTATAAAAATACTCCGTGGATCAAAACTATCAGAGCGATAGGTATATACAAATTACATATTTAACACTATTTTGTTCACTCATCCTTAACTTCTCATGGTGTAATTTATAGATGGCCCTTAGTAATAGATCGCTAGTTAAATGCAATATCGGTTTAGATTCATGTAAATACACATTTTTGTATATGAATTAAAACATTTTGATGTTTTTATTACTGTTAATTTTGCTTGTTTATGTAATTACTGTCGACGCCATTATAAAATCTTCACATTTAGTATATAACACTTAAAGTGGGGTCGTGCCTATTATCTTATGAATGTCGTTATAAGCGCCATCTATAACGAGGTTCAACGTTAATGGACGTGTCATGTTACTCTCTTCGCTGACGTCAGCACGATTTCTTTCGGTGGAGTAACTTATAACATAACATTTCAGAATATTTTGTATTCATTGACCAAATAAGTATTACTAAGAGGACGTTCTTTGTTTATATTGTTGCTTATTTTTTAAATTAATTTATTTTAAACTTCTTAAACAAATAAAGGATTATATTGTGGGTTAAGTTTTTGTTTTCACGACATGACTACGCTACTGACCTAGCAAGGTCTTAAGAACTTCATCGGACTAAAAAATATATTTTGCTGTCACTAGGATTCGAACTGTGGTTAGACGGATTTTCGATGCAGCCGATTTCCATTCGAGCTATTTTTGTGTCTTGAATTAGGGTTTTTTGACATTTTTTATGCTTTTACAATTAGGTAGTGGAGTTTTCAGAGTATTTTGAGGGATTTGAATAGTAATTACTTTTATCAGCATTTATTTATATAATTTTACTATGTACTTTTTGACATATTAGTAAAAAAATCTTGCAGCTTGAGTTAGAGGAGAAGTAATTTTAAAAGCATGACAATACTTAAAACAGCATGTAGAGAGAGAAGAAAATCTTAATTTACATCTACTATCAAGGGTGATGTACTGGTCAGAAATGACTTAATTATGTCAAAAAAAAAACTTAAAAACCCTACGCTACATTCACAATAGTGGCTAATTAGTAATGTTAAAATTTAAAAGAGTTTAACTAAGATAAAAACAATCAGTCATAGATTAATCCAGATAAAACCCAAATTTTTCATGAAACAACAAGACTTTTTTAAAGTCGCCGAAATAAGGTTAATCATAGGGAATAGGTTTAGCAAACTATGTTTTTAGGGAATACTAGATGTGTCTCGAAGATCTGCCTTATGATGTGATGTGATATGATGATTGTGACGTTTTATCAATGCTATTACAAATATATATGCGTTTTATCGTGAACACTGTACTTGAGTAGTGATGCGAGTTCAAACATATAGACAGACATTTCTAAGAATTATTGAAATTTATTTTATCACTTACTAGCCTCTGCCCGCAATTTCGTTCGCGTGGAATAGTTACTTTGGGCTAACGCTAACACGCAGCGGAAGCTTTGATGAGGAAAAAAACGATTTTGAAACATTCATCATTGGTGCTCCGCTCCTATTGGTCTTAACGTGATGATATATAGCCTATAACCTTCCTCGATAAATGAGCTAAATAACACTGAAATAATTTTTAAATGGGACCCATAGTTCCTGAGATTATCCCCTACAACGTCACAAACTCACAAACTTTACCTCTTTATAATATTAGTATAGATAGATTTCTAGACAACTGCAGCAATTTTCATCACAAATATCTAAAAACTATATATACTTAGATTTACACTCTTATTGTATACATAGAAGAAGCTGTACGTTATATATCGTACGAGGATACATTGATGTCTATTTTACTGTTTAATTAAACGATCAAATGTAAGCGGCAGGATTCCGTACGGAACGAAACAAATTAGAATGTCTGTTTCGAAGGTGAAGCCAGCGAATGTATAAATCACACAATACGTACTAGATTACGTCGTCTGATAATATTGCAATTTGTATTGCAGCTGCAAGAATTCCGGTGAAATAATAGATATGTTTGTGCACAGATAAAATAAATTACGCCAAATATTTTTTCAAGTCAAAAATGTATCAGTACCAAGTCTGACGATTGGACTAGAGCAGTGTTTTTTAAACTTTCTCTTGTCACGGCCCCTTCAGTATGAAGAAATTTTTCGCGATCGCCCTAGCCGATACAAATGATAGTGTCCTTTAGTTATCATTTTAGTTAATAAATATTTTAAAACTTTTTTTTTACTGCAATAGCGTTCTCTACCTTTTACAACCACCTTGGAGGTCACGACCCACAATTTGAAAACCACTGGAATAGAGGTATTTCAATTCAATGTGGGAATACGTTTCGTGCTTTCATGTCTATTAAAATTCTGAGAAATTTCCACTTGTTTTTTTTTTATTACGTAAAGTTTTGAAACGATAGTGGCTCATTTATTCGAATCCACGCTAATGAGAGGTTCGAAATATATTGTGATGAAACATATGGCATAGTCATTAAGATATTTTCTAAGGACGTCTTGTTAGTTGCAACTGTCAAGTTGAATATCTGTCACCAATCCTCTATTGGTGTGTTCTGTAAGCTGCAATAGAACCAGTTTAACTGTAGGTATAGCGTGTTTATTGTCTTGGATCGCATCATCAATTAACAACTGGTGAGATTGTGATCGTACTTCGAGACCTATATAGTGTAGAAAAAGTAGAACTGTACAATATTAATCAAGACTAATTTCCACTTGTCCTGTCCCCGGCGTCTTAGATAGTTAAGCTTTTTTAGAAAAAAAAAATTTTTGGCAATCAAATTTTCAGATTATTACTGCCATTGTCACGTAGTCAATAATATTACAAGTGTCGTACGATCATTTCAATATTAAGCGTCGTGTGAATCAATATTCTAACATGATGGTGGCTCCCTTGTTAGAACCTTCCAGGGAGTTTTTGTGGCATCTCAGAATTTCATGCTCCGTGGTATTATTTTCCATTCACTTCACTTATGCACAATAAACTAACTATATTACGTAAAACACCACCAATTTTACAAAATATAGAGTCAAATAACACGATTATGAATAAAATATAAAATCCACTACACGACAGACTAAAATCCCGCCAAAAACTCTTAGTTAAGCTTAAACAAAAGGTGTATAAAAACGCCTATCGTATGCCGTTTCCACTGGCATAATCATTTTCACTTCTATCCTTCTACAGCAATTCCCAGTTCTTCTAGAACGGGTACTCACACTCGCTACACTATGCAGCCAAATTATTACTTTATATTATCCTATTTTTTGACCTACAATTTATGTGACTGTTGCCATGTTCTCTACGATTATAACGCGATGTTGGATAGCTTATAATCAACCACAGTAAATCAAATTTAACAATAGCTTTATACATCTGCCTCGTTGTTCCAAACTTTAGCCCATCACAAACGAACGAAAAATACTTGATACTATACTTTCGGCTTTATATGTTATTATATTATATTATTTACCTCCATATTCTTTATACACTATTTTTATTTCAAATAAACTGTAACAGTAGCTCAAATTTGACGCTGCATTTCACCAAATTCCATGCACTTTACACTAAACTACTTTTGTGTTATCAAGAAAATGCTGACTGTGTTTTCCCGGTGGCTTCAATTCAGTTATTGTCATGAAATATGTTATTCCCTTCTATACCATTCTCGCCAGCTCCGAATACAAAATATATTTCTACAAGTGATGTTTCTTTGTTTTACTTAGAGTTCATATATATATAATAGTGTTGAGATGAATATGGCAACAATTTTGTTATTCTATGCCCATATAATGAAATAAACTGACAACTAAATATTTTAACATCAATCTGTCAATATTTTTGAAGATTTCTCTATTATTTTCCATATATTATAAATGCAATTTGCCTTGTTAAAACATGGCTTCTTTTTGACAGCTGCCCCTGTTAATCCGCCTGTATCTAAGTAACATATAACTATTTCTTTTTCACAACGTATATTGAGAACATGCTATCTTACTTCCACATTTTATCTAAGGCAGTGTGGCGTTACAATATTACTTTATGTATGTGTGCATTATTTTGCCATTTGTTTTGTCAAAATATCATATAGGTGATGTATCTACAGCTTTTTACTGATAATATCATTGATTACTTTCTATCTGTCTGACTCAGTCACATTTTGATATGGATATTTTTTGACTCAATTTTTTATTTACATTTTTATCCATTCCTGTATGGGAATGGGTATATTTGAACGAGAAATATACAGAGTATAATTTATTTAATGCTTAGAGTAAAAAAAAACCATATGTTTGATTTCTATTTTATATAGAAAGTACTTTTCGAAACAATGTGTTGCCCGAACTATAATACGTCTGGTCGTACGCAAGCGGCTATAACTCAGCAGAACAAACGTAATTAGCGAGTTAGGTGATAACACGCTGCTACCTCGTAAATCTGGCCTTTGAAAATAAAACTGGTTATAGCGTAACTGTAATTAATGAATGATTTACATCGTACCAGCTTCCAGGGGCGCTAGAATGGAAATGCGGCGAAGAGAGTCGATGTATTGTTCACACGTAAAGAGAAAATTACTTCGTTATATTTGTGCACTAATTTACGTTCACAATTCCATGTAATATAATTAGTATAAGTCAATATACACAAGTCCATATACTCCACTAAGTCTTTAAGAAATAAATCGAATAATTACGCTTATTATATTAAACATCGGCGAAACAAAATCGGTAATACATTGATGTATTATTTCTTTAATTCAATATAGTTAGAAATTATCTTTAGAGATGCGAACGGGCCGAGGATCCGAGCTATAATGATCCCCACTCCTCTTGCGTTGCACATTTTAAAAATATACTCGATTCGTTAACACGTAAGGATTTCTTTTTAAGTGACTAACGCTATGATCCTGGTCGGCCTTCACAGTTTTGTGTGTGTGCGTGTGTGTGCGAGTGTAAGTATGTGTGTGTGTGTGTGGACGCATGTGATGGTGATTTATGTTGTGTGTGTTAAGCTGGTGATTGTAAATCTTCAGTGTCAGTTTATTTCACATTATTAGCAGGCTAGTGTACTTCACTCCGGAGTATCGAACCTAAGATTAATATGTTTGATGACAGACGGAATCTTTTCATCAACATATGAAATGGTTATTATACGTTTTAACTATTGCTTAGTTAATACACCGAATTGTACATTTTTTTTTAATTAGGTAAATAAATCACTGACTAATGTTAAAACAATACAGAAGTAACTCATCCGTATTAAAAACATACACGTATTATATAAAAGAAATCAATGACCTATCCATATCGTCAACGTACAAATTAATGTTTTCAATATAAATTCAGAAAGTTATCTTATGGTAGTAACTGTAATGACTTGCTTGAATAAAACTACTATAAATGTCACGTACATAACGTCAGAAATATGTAGAATATTGTATATGATATGTAAATAGAGTTTACATGAACAATGTACACGTTAAAGAGGCTGGTAATACAATATTGCAAAGTACAAATACACAGGCGTTTCACCGTCGTGAGTTCACCTGAGCCACAATGTTATTATGTTTTGCGTTCCTTACATTGTTACAAACTTGTGTTAACTTCATAGCCTATATCATTAACTAGCATTCGCTCTTGGCTTTGTTCACGGTAATCTTTTACATAAATAAAATTATAGACACCTGCATTTAAGCACGCTTCAAGCAAAAAGGACTCAACAGATTTCGATTTACTTTTTTAGATTTATTCATTAGTATCTTCATTAATGTGTTTATTTAATTTCATATAAAGCTACTAAACTAATAAGAAACTAGGATTTTTGTAAGCACTGCAAAATACTAAAGACATTTTTATTTGTTAAAATATATTATCATTAAGCTTCCCTATAAGGACTTAGTAATATTGAAAAACATTAACGGAAGTAACTTAAAACTAATTTTAAAAAATAAATAAAACACAATCCAATATTAATCCAAATAAAACACGTAATAATTAGATATGCAATTAAAAATGTTTATAATTTTGTTTCTCGATTTGGAAGGAACAATGGTTAACCGTTATCATATTAAAATGAATCTAATTACTACTATATTAGAAATCATAGTCATTCAATAAGCAGTTACTCTCTACCCATTAATTTTATACGTAACACCGTATAGAACTAATAGTAAACAATATTGTACATTGCAGGTTTTTATTCGCAAGTCGAAACGTTCTTAGATCTTCGATAATTTATATGAAAATAAACTCTTATGTTACAGAATTAGAGTTTAATTTTAAATGAGCGTGCAACAAGTGATTACGTTTCTAATTTACAGAGTACATCGGAGGGTGCAGAGAAGGAATCACGGGTGGGTTGCTTTCAATTGACGGTGTTGCTTGCGGTATGATTTGTATCGAATTTATAAATTGTTTGCCGGCGAGGTACACTGTTAACTATTTGAAATGACAGTCAATATCGTGAAAAGGATTTTAACAAATACTGTACTGTAATGTTTATTCAATAATAGCAGATATCAGTTCTCATCAAACTGGTCTTACTGGTCTATGAAAACTAACTAACTTTATTTGAGCTAACTGTAGGTTGTTCTTTATTTTTCGGAATCGTAATTTCATCATTTATGCTTTACATTTTATTGCATTTGACCAAAATCTGGTAGCTTGTTAAAACTTGTATAACTTTACGTTCATTGAAGAGATCATTATAATTTTTATCTTAAACAAGGTCTAGGATGTAATACTTAAAAAATGATCAAACTCGATGAACTCGATTACTTTTTGCGAGATGCGCGCACAAACGCAGACTTCTATTATTTTACTTAGATATAATTATAATAATACTACTATACTCAAATACTATATGTATTGCTATAGAATATATACATACCTTTCCTCTTATAATATCTTTCAAACGAGATATTAAGAGGTAATTGTACAGGACGGCAAGACGACAATAATTGCCCATGAAATGTATTTCCGACAGTCGCTACTGTTTTTTAACTGTACCATACTTTTTATATCAGACGAGCCTCTGCCCGCGACTTCGTTCGCGTGGAATAGATACACTAACACTAACACGTAGCAGTTCTCAAAAGGAAAAAAATCATGATTTTGAAACATTTTTCACCTGTGCTCCGCTCCTATTGGTCTTAGCGTGATGATATAACCATTCTCGATGAATGAGCTATATAACACTGAAATAATTATTCAAATCGGACCAGTAGTTCCTGAGATAACCCCCTACAACGTCACAACATCACAACGTCACAAATTCACAAACTTTACCTCTTTATAATATTAGTATAGATACTGTGAAGTCATTTTGCGAGGCTATTTTATAAAAATAATTATCATGCAAATGTCACTTATCTTGGGTATCAAACTCATGACCTCTCGGCTCAATATGACTTACCTTCCACAGCGCCAGAGAGTTTTTTTTTCGAACTGACTACGCTATTGTCCTAACAAGGCCTTAACAGCTTCACCAGATTCCGCCAGGAAACATATAAAAATAGTCATTCATACATAATCATTTGTTAATCATATAGTACCTGGACGACAGAGCCTAACTCAGTTCTATAAAAATCATTTTTAAATTATAATAAACTGTTAGGTTTGCCTCAAAAAATTAGCATTTGTTAACAATAAAAATTAAAAAAGATATCTCTTTTGGTGATACTCGAATTCGAACTGGGGTTAGACGGATTTACAAAGCAACCGATTTCCATCTGAGCTATTTTTGTTTTGACTGCGACGGCGAAATTTACCTATATATTATAGCTACATGGTTTCATTGCCTGAAAACCAGATAAAAAGTTTTCTACGAATGAAATCTAGCTAGATCGATTTATCGTCCCCAAAACCACCTACTTACTAAGATTCACGGAAATCGCTGATGTCGTTTCCGAGATCCTGAATATATACAAATAAAAAATATACAAGAATTGCTCATTTAAAGGTATTAGATAGATAGATAAATGCATGATTTTAATATAATATATTAATTCAAATCGGAATTAAATTCGCCTAATGAACGATATATTTTTGTTGTATTATAATATGACTGTTCTGTTCTCATCACTATCGTATTTTAAAGACATTATAAAATTTAAATACTGTATTATTAACAGCGTCTAAGCGGCAGACGCTTGCGGCAGCCATTTGCGAAAAGCGACCGGCAATTGACATCACCTTAACCTGTCAAAGGGTACGCTAATATCCAATTACAGCGTCGAGACTCTAAAGTGCCACTTCATTCGGTCATAAATGATAATTCTTAGCATTATTTTGTAAGTACTAGAGTAAAAGATCTGACACTGTATCTTGATCACTAAATAGTCGATATTTGTAAAATATGACCTCTAGTTACTTTTTTACTAAACTGGTGACGTCACGGAAGCTGGATTTTTTAAATTGCAATACGACAAAGTGACGTCACTGTTTCTAATGCCAAATAAATCGCAATTTAGGAACTATCACCAAGAGATCTACAATACATCACCAGTCGTAGTCCGGTGAAGCTGTAAAGGCCTAGTAAGGCCAATAGCGTAGTCAGATCGAAAAAACAAACATCACCAGTCACTGTTTTTATACTGACCTACAAACAAGATATACATTAGGTAGTTGAAACTAGAGGTGAGTCACTGTGTCGAATTTATCACCATATGTATTTTGGTTTATATTCAGTCCGGTACAGATATTCTATCCCTCGATTGTTTTCTTGCGAAAAAAACATCTGCTTTTAATAATATTATTTCGTTCCTATTACTATCTCTAATTTTTTCTCGAGAGCATATAGAACTAACATCTGTTAGCCGTTTCCCTCATACTGATGTAAATTTGACTATCTATCGGGATCAGGACCTTTTCTCTGGATGAAGGGTACCTTATGTTCTTTCTTGTACCCCTCACAATGTGTGTAAAAGTTTGTTACGCTAAAACGGTTGGTTGACTTGTAAAAGCGTGAAAGCTTAACAAGTTAATTCACATTTATAATATTAGTTAGGACATAAGTTCGCTTAGAAGAGATTTTTTTTAACTTCATTTTTGGCAATCAAATTTTCCGATTATTACTGCTATTGTCGCGTAGTCAATAATATCACAAGCGTCGTGCGATCATTCCAATATTAAGCATCGTGTGAATCAATATTCTAACAAGATGGTGGATCCCTTGCTAGAACCTTCCAGGAAGTTTTTGTGGAATCTCAGAATTTCATGCTCCGTGGTATTATTTTCCATTCACTCCACTTATGCACAATAAACTAACTATATTACGTAAAACACCACCAAATTTACACAATATAGAGTCAAATAACACAAGATTATGAATAAAATATAAAATCCACAACATGACAGATTAAAATCCTGTCAAAAACTCCTTAGAAGAGATTGCATTCAGCACTAACACCGCCCTTTGTACACATTATATAATTTAAAATCAACTAGTTCCTCCCAATAACGATTTATAAAAAAAAAAGATATTCAACCATATTTTGGTGAAATAAATTTGAAGTGAAAATATAAGATCTAAGTTCAATATTGTGATTCGTTCTATACAAGTTTGCGTATGTATGCCTTTGTTGTCTGACCCTATTCCTATTTCTGCCAGGGCGGTATATAAAATCAAGGTAGATTATCATTAACTACCTATTCGCCCCGGCTTTGCATTGGTCTACTAACGATATAAATGGAACCTAGTCTTACCTTTATAGTGAACCATAAAATAAAATGGCGACTGAATCTAAGTAAGTCTAAGTTAATCTGTTAATTCTATCAATGTATGTATGTTTAGTTACATAGGCGACATAGTTGCGAAGACAACTAGGCCTTAAAAATAAATCAATAACATCATTCAAAGCCACTTTCCGTTGGTCAATCTGCGGCATTTAGGTTTCAGTCACAAAAGTTTCTTCCTCTAAAAAAAAATACTTTTTATATCAATATACGTTATAAATTAGTAAATACAGAATGAATGTTTAAATAGTAGTAATATTTTAAGAGAATGCTCTGCACTCGATTCTCGTTTTAAATCAATAAATTCAAAAAATAGGTTATTAATATTTGACCTATTTACAAAAAATATAAACGATCCTCTACGCGTCTATGTTAAAGCACAGTATCAATGACCGTCGTGAGAACATCAGAAACAAAACACCAAGGTTTATGCCCGTTTTATCATCGAAAGTTATTAAGGACGCGCTCTCAAAAAAGGTTCATTTTCACTGTTTTTCGGCAAGAATTACAACAAAACTATTCAACTTTGATAAACATAATGACCAACTACAGATGCATTGAACTTTTAAAAATATTGTACGGATAATTATTTTTTAAAACTAATGAGTTTTCATTTATAATAGTCAATTCTCCGTAGTTTCCTCGCGCAAAACAGCCTGATTTTCGGTATCAAAATCTCAGTAATTTTACGGTTTTCTTAATTAAAAAAAAAACCTGATTATGCTACATATAATCAAGTTTAAATAACGTGAAAGAAAATCCAAGTTATGTATACTATATCTGAGAAAAAAATTATTTAGTTGTGAACAAAATTTCACCATTTTATGTTAATTACGTAGACTTTAACACCTATGGAATAAGGTTCAATTTATTTCTTTATTTAGATTCGATTGACACAAAAGTATGAAAGAAGGATTCACGTCGAATTAGACCGCGATCTGGCGCCATACGGTAAGGACGTGTACGTCGTTTTGCACTCGACTGGTAAAAAATAAATCGCTGTAGAAATACGTATACACTTCACAAAACGTTTTGATCATTTCGAAATACTAACCAACTTTTTATAGTGGTTTATATTTCTAGTAGTAAGAGACACTGTAATTAAGTTTTTTTCTTTTTTTTTTTTTATTGAGGCACGACAAAGTGACTGCACTATGCCTGATGGTAAGCATAGTACAATCCAAGAACAGTAGCGACCACCGCGAGATAGATCATCCATCGTCGGTTGCCGCTGTCATGCCGGTCATAATGACGAAAGTCACCCTGTACTGGATATGCACAAGCTGATCCCGAAACGCGACGCGCAAAACCGAGTCACTATGACGGGCTTTTTCGCCATGTACATGGTGGTTGCGACCCAGTCGGGCTGTATAACCCTACCACCCCACAGTTGAAACAAAAATTCTAAATGTAGTTTTTATTACGTTAGTTTTTTTAATATTTAATGTTTTGAGGTACTGTTGTTGAGGGCTGAACAAAATGATCTGATGACGACCCACTTCAAAAACTGTTATGGAAGTCATTGATGGATAGAGACAAATATGTTTTATTTGTACTCTTTTCGTTAGGTAATAACAAAATGGCCTCATAATGGATTCTTAGAAACGTGTAGGGAGCTCTTTCATGGGTAGAAATATATATGTCGTTTTCGCATTCTCTTTATTAATTTTTATTATCTATTCAGAATATATACAATAATATCATAAACACGCTGCAGAATTTACAAACAAATGTAATCTTTCAAAAGAATCAAATGTAAGGATTATTCTTTATAAGAACATGATCTCTCAAGTCTTGTTTATAATGAAACGAATCATTTGGTGAAATGTGTACTTCCTGTACGACTCATACAAGTAGTACACGAACTTGATTCAGATCATCGCCCGGTTGTTTTACAGTTAGGTCACATTTCAGATTTCACCCCGCCGTCGGTTAGGGTGGCTGATTACGCGAAACTCGTTCAATATTTTAAAGAAAATCCGTCGTCTAGTAGTTAAGACAGGATTCCGGACGTGTTGGTGTCTAAAGCCGACGTGGATTCGGCCATCGATTCCCTGGTTGATTACCTCCAGACCGCCGTCAGAGCGACCTCGAAAGAGGTACAAGCGGCGAACGATCGCCGTTTTATACTCCCTCACGACGTGAGAGCATTGATCACGGAAAAGAACGCCGCGACTGGAGCTTACGACGCTTACCCGTCTGTAGAGAATCGCGATCGTTTACGTTTGTTACGAAAAACAGTCAAGTCTCGTATTTCTGAGATCCGGGGCGACAGGTGGGACAGACTCCTGGAGGGTCTACAGCCGTCCCACATGTCGTACTGGACTCTAGCGCGAACTCTCAAATCAGATATGGTCACTCCAATACCTCCTCTCGACAGAGGCCCTGGGTTGCCTCCCGCGTTCGATAGCATAGATAAAGTGGAATGCCTTGCCGCAAGCTTAGAGAAACAGTGTTCGCCAAACACTGATAACACTGACCCTTTCCATAACGGATTAATCGAATCAGCTGCGGAGCATGTACTCGCGTCTCCTCCGGCGGATACCCTAACCGCGATCACTTTCGATGAAGTTGCAGGCACAATCAAGTGTCTCAAGCCTAGGAAGTCCCCAGGTCCCGATGGGATCAGGAACGAGGTTCTGAAACTCCTTCCTGATCGCATCATAGCTCTATTGGTCTGCGTCTTCAATGCAGCCATGTCCCAGGGTCACTTTCCAGCCGTCTGGAAAAAGGCCGTAGTGATAGGTATTCACAAGCCCGGCAAGAAAGCTACGCTTCCCGTTAGCTATCGCCCCATTAGTCTGTTAGATACCTTAGGAAAACTTTACGAGCGGCTCCTTCTGAACCGTCTTCAGTTCTCGATTACAGATTTAAAATTAATACCACCTGTGCAGTTCGGATTTCGCGCCGAACACTCTTGCACGAATCAAGTACACCGCCTCACGGAGTACATTTTCTCTAAATTTAACGCCGATCCGAAACGTAAACCGAAACGCACAATTGCCTAGGCCTTCGATAAGGTCTGGCACGGAGGGCTCATCCATAAATTATGTAAATCTCGCGTACCCGATAGGTTAATTCATATTATCCGCGATTATCTCACTGATAGGACATTCCGCTTCAGAGTGGATGGTGAACTATCGCTGCCCCACCCGATACACTCAGGTGTGCCACAGGACTCCATACTTGCGCCCACGCTCTTCAATCTGTTCATCAGTGACCTACCTCAGTCTCGGGGGGTCGAGGTAGGTTGTTACGCTGACGATACCGTTATTTACACTTCCGGCTGGCGGTCGGACTTTCTTAGGAAGCGCATCGAAAAAGCCGTTCATACTCTCGGTGAATGGTTTCGTCGATGGCGCATAGAAGTTAATCCCGATAAGAGTGCCGCAATACTCTTCGATCCCACGAAACGCGCCAATAAATTTGAGCCCATCAGGCTATACGGAATCGATATCCCTTGGGTCGAAGAGGTCAAATATCTCGGTGTCACATTAGATAAACATTTAAAGTTCAATTCACATATAGACAGAGTGCGAAACAAAGACGCTATGGTCTTGGGTCGCCTCCATCCGTTACTTTATCATAAGAGTAAGATGTCCCTCAGACACAAGCTCACTTTGTATGGGACGTGTATACGTCCCGTGGTGACATATAGCTGCCCCGTTTTTGCGCGTATGTCCAAAGATTACTTCCATAAGCTGCAGGTTCTCTAAAATCGTGTTTTACGTAAAGTAACCGGTGCTCCGTAGTACATTCGGAGAGTCGATCTCCATAGAGACCTAGAGATCCCTTCTATCTGGGCGTACGTAAAATCACTTAGGATTAGTTATTTTGAAAAAGCTGCGAATCATCCCAATCCGTTAGTGTTATCCGCCGCAAACTATGAACCCGTACCTAACGCTGCGCGTTATAAAAGACGTCCGCAATGCATTTTTACAAACCCTCCTGATTTAATCACGTCAGCGAACGATCAGTACCAGCCTGTCCCCGAAATAGAGCGTGCTCACGCCCACGCCCGCGTAACCACAGATCACACCGCCGTGGTCTGGGGGTTAATTTCGCTCCCACATACCCGATTAGGCCTCCCACTGCAGCGGCTCAAGTCTAGGTTCGATCCCTCGGTAGGGAGCCCTTGAGTGCGTTGCTTGCGCGATTCGGTGACACACAAATATACATCACTGCTACAACACTACACGATCACCCCCACACACGTGCACGCCTACACGATTACACATGAAAGTGGAAGAGTTTACTTTTTTCCCTTATCGAACTGAAAAAGTCTCAATTTTCCGATAATAAATATATGGAGGAGTTGTTGAGGCGTGTATACACATATACGTTTTAACAACTCATACATATATGAATAGTTAGCTAGGTTAGCTAAGATAGGTCGCGATTTTGCATGCAACAGGCAACATCCAAGCCAAGGTGTGCCGTGCACCCTTGAGCTGGTTGCCAAAATAAAATCGGCTGAGTGCCTTAAGCGCTCGCCTTAGTAGTCCGGTGAAGCTGTTAAGACCACGATGGGTGAATAGCGTAGACATTTCGAAAAAAAAAAAAAAAATGTGAAATGTGTATCTAAGCTAGAGATGCAAAGTTTATCGGTGGAATTAGGGTTCGTTTTACACAAAGGCCGTCATATGCTGCCCGTTATACTATCAGTATTGCAACTTACAATTCAGGTGTTTTGTAGTATGTTGTTAACAGAATTATTTTTGATATAGAAGCAAACGCTAAGTCTCCTAGCTAAATCTCTGAGCACATACTCATGTTTACAGCTAATATCTATATGTACTAAAATTCAGTTATCACGATATAGCCACTTGTCTAGCCCATGAGGAATTAAACATTAATAAGACACTATGATACTTTTCAGCATAAACTCTATATTTCTAGTTACTCTATACTATACAAAAAATTTGGTATCACGTCAAAGATACGCTTACGCAGCTAGCGCATCTACGCATGAGAAATGAAACTTTCATCAGATAGAGTGAGACTAAACATCTGATTTTTGTAGCTACTATGAATACTAAAGCTAAATTATCATGATACAGCTACTCATCTGATCTATAAAATGAAATGTTGATCTGACTCTATGAGACTAGACCATTGATCGCAAAGTTGAGGTTTCTAGTGATTATCAGTACCAATATTCTGTTATCATTATACAGCTACTCACTTGGTCTATGAGAAATTATACTCTTATCTGATACGACAAGACTCAATTTCAGAGCGCAAACTTCATGTGTATAGCTATTATTAATATTAAAAAAAATACCACGAAATAGCTCTCATCTGGTCCTTAGATATTAACCATTTTGCTGACACTAAGCCTTTGAGTGCAAACTCAATGTTTCTAACTATTAGTACTATACTAAAATTATCATAAATACTGTTTTCACCAAACTTAAAAAAATTGAAACCTTGCTCCTACACTAGGAGACTAAACATGTAAGCACAACTTGATGTTTCCAGCTATTACCTAAACTATGATCCAGTTACCACAATACTACTCTTCATGAATTTCATGAGAAATTAAGCCTTGATCGGGCACAAAGGGGCTAAATATTTGAACACAAATTCGATGTTTCTGTCTATTACGTATACATATGTACGTTTAGTTACACTGTTTTTGAGTGAATGTGACCTTGAGAAACTATAATTTATTTTGGTACTATTACATCAAATACAACAAAAAGTAGAACATAAATAATAAATAAATATTGTAATATTTTATAAAAGTATCAAAGTCGTTTATAGTGTGGTATTACATTGCCGCGCTTATCAGTTTTCATGTCTGTGTGAGTGAGCTATACGCGTCTAGTAGAACTCGAAGCCGAAATTGAACTTCTAAAATTTGAGAGCGCGTCCTTAACTCCGGATCGCCCATTGTAGCTTATGGCACCGGTCATTACATTTAGTATAATTACGACTATGTTTTATACTTTTGAAAGTCTTAGAATAAACATTCACTTAGGTTTTCTTGATTGTTTATTAGTATTTGTTTAAATATTATTATTTTATATGTTAAACGTGACCATGAAGTGTCATATCCTACTGCGACTGGTTAACCTTTCACCTGGTTTATACATTAATAAGAAATAAAAGGAAGAAATCTCTATGGTATTCATAAAAGCTATACGCCATAGTTTCACAACAACACTAGTTCACCAGCTAACTTCTTGTCGGTTGGGCAACGCGTTTACCAAACTGCTCAGCCGCCAATAAGTTACTGTCAAGTACTCAACGCGGTTCAAGTTATCGATATTTGTATACAATGACAAATGTTGTTGCCAACTCGTATCACCGTCCGGACGTTGCGTAAATGTTACCAGGCATCGGCAAATGTCGCCGACAATGTAAACGACTACAATATTTCGCGAAACTCCCGCTCGGGCCCTGATTTTTATTTGTCACGGTACGTAACCTATTTCTCTTTCGTGTTAGAATTGGACCGATTTGTTATGTGGAGTTATTAGTATGGATATTTGTTTTGTTTTATCTATGTGATATGAAAGAATAATATATGTTTGTATATATGAGTTGGATAAACTAGAATAACGTTTGATCGATTACTTACATGTTTTTACGGAAAATGTTTATATATATAACTACATTTTATTATTACTATTACACAGCTAACGCTAGGCTGGTTTTTACCAATATTAAGTTTTATATAGCAATTTAACCGGAAAAAAGTCACGGAGATTATTAATTAAATTTTATTGTATATAAGTTCTAACCACAAACGGTTTGTAATGCATTGCAAAACAAGTATCTTTGTATTTTTTAACTTTTGCAAATCAAAGGAATTATTTGATTAATTACTTGAGTACCTACTAGCTAATACCCGCAACTGAATTTGCGTTTTTTAATTTCTTAGGAGATACATTTTATGGGCGTTTTAACAAAACAGATTAAAGCACTGCTGTCTCACCAGAAAACAGTCACGTCAGAATGTTGTGGTTGGCAACATGTGCTGGCACACGAGGATTCCACAGGAGTAGCAATAGATAAAATGTGATCTCAAGACTGTAGTCCATAGTAGTCCGGTGAAGCTGTTAAGGCCTTGCTAGGCCAATAGCGTAGTCAATTCGAGAAAAAAAATCACTGACCTTTACGATGAAGCTTCTAAAGTCTAGACAAGTAAGGGCATTAAATTAAAGCTGCAACAAACAAGAACCCACACACATAATAAATGAGTTTCCAGACAATAGATCATCTATATCTCTAGAAAACAATATTTAAAATAAGTCTGGGATAAACGCCAAGCGGTCGAGTCATATTTTAGCTAACAGACGACGGGCGTGCCACCTCAAAAACTTAATCATCAGGATTATAATGGTAAAATAATTTTGTTAGCATAAATTGAATACACTATGATATTTTAAATAAATAAATATAAGGTTGGATTTTATAACATACATTTTGTAGATGGTAGAACCACGCTGAAGCTATTACTGGTTTCAACATGAATGGGTCGGCTCGTCAGGGGTAGTATCACCCGACCCACAGAAACACCGACGTGAAGTATCAGCGCTTGCATTGTTTGGTCAGTGAGAGCACCGTAGGCCTACCTAACCTTCCCCCTCCCCCTCAATCCCTAACACAGGCTGACAACGCACTTACGACTCTCCTGGTGTTGCTAGTATCTATGGACGGCGGTGATCACTTAACATCAAGTGATTCAACTGTCTGTTTGCTTTCTATGATATAAAAAAAATTAGAAGCTGAATTTTAAAATGTTCTTTTAGATATTTTTATAGGTACCACAAGCGCGTCTGACTGTGAGTTAATCATGCCAAGGGTTCTTAAACTTTAAAGCAAACGAAACCACTAACCAAATACCATTTATGTCATGGAACCCCCGTATCAAATGTTTACAAATCAACACTGAATTTTGAATTTATATAAGAACATTTTTTTAAATAAAAATATAATTGAAATACATTATTCTTAACTTAAAAGTTTAAATGTTAAGAATGAAAATGGTTTCAGTGTTTTATGAATAATTATTTCATAGTTCAGTATTATTAGTATTATCAAATCAATTTTAAATCCGTCCTGTAGTTATTGCGTGAATTCCGTACAAACAGAAAGACAATTTTTAAAAAAATCATGGAAATATGTTCTCTTTTTTTTATATCATAGGAGGCAAACGAATATGTAGGTCACCTGATGTTAAGTAATCACCAGCGTCCATAGATGCTTGCAACACTAGGAGAGTCGTAGGTGTACTGCCAGCGTGTGTTTTGGTTGGGAAAGAAGGGAAGAGGAAAGGGGGAGGGTGGGGAAACGTGGGCCTCCAGCGCTCTCACTGACCGCATGAAACGCAACAATGCAAGCACTGTTACTTCACGTCGGTTTACTGTGAGAGGGTGGTACTACCCCGGACGAGCCGACCCATTCATGCTGAAGTTAGTAATAGCTTCGGCGTCGCACTACCACCTAAAGAAGTATATTTTCCCCCATACAGAGTATTTTTCTTTAAAATATTTCATGTACAGATTTCATCCCGTTGGTATTTTATTATTTGTATATATTAATTAATTGCTGTAAGGTTTAACAATACCAAAACATTTTAACATACATAGCGCAGAGTACTAATTAATGTAAAATATATAGATAGGTATTTGAAGAAAAATAGTTTCGAAATTACTGCTGATGTTATATATATATATATATATATTATATAAAAATGCTAATTTTGTGATGCAAACCTAACAGTTTATTTTAATTTATAAATGTTTTTAAAGAACCGAGCTATAGGCTCGGTTGTCCAGATACCGTAAATTTATAAGCATAAATATTGGGAGAAAATAGCAAATACTAAATACCGATCACATGCGAAGCCGCGAGCGAAGTTAGTTTCTAATGAATATAATAATGGCATATATATATTGGTATCCCATTAATTCACCGAAAGGATTATTCTTCGACAGGTCAATTCATTGAAAAGACAATTCACCTAATTACAATTCGGAGAAAATGTATAATACATATAGAAAATGTTTAAGGATTTTAAGAAGGTTTTTGAAGGTAAAATAACGAGTCTGCAGAATCTTGGGTCCGTACATTTTTCTGATTACTTTATTACTGATTACTTCTGAAGAATCGTTGTAAATCTAGTGCAGCTGAAATGCAACTGTAAAGCAAGGATTTGTTTTAACATTTTTAATTTTAATGAATTATAGATATATATAATTATGGTGTTACGTATGTATTTTTTTACTATTGTCATTATTACTTGTGTGTATTTCCAGTTTATTTATTTCCATTATTATCAAATTTCGGCGAATTGTCTTTTCGATGACTTATTCTTAGGTGAACTGTCTTTTCGGTAAATTGTTTCCGATAAATTGATATCGCCCCATATAAATTCAGAGTTGATCAAAATCGCACCTAGTGGTTATTAAAAATAAAGTTGTTATTTGATCGCTCTGAATGATCAAATAGAAAATATCAACAATTTTATATTATTCGTTAATAATAATAATGATTTAAACAAAACGAAAATAACGAAGACGTATGACAAGTTACATCATACATCAAACATACTTTAGTTGTTTACAAGTTCGAATCCGATGATTTCCTTAAGATAACAGTTTAGTAGTGGTTTTTTTTGTAACAGTTACCTAACTCATATGAGTAACAGGCGGGAAAGTAAATACGTGAAGTTATAACAAGCGTGTAACGGCAGCGAGTTAACTCGGTCCGACAAAAGTTGGTAATGAGATATCCCCCGCAGCAACGGATTTACTGCCTACTGTTTGTAAATAAACTCTACAGGCTTTGTGTTACATTACAGCGTGATCCAATTTTCATACGTAGAAAAAGTATTAATTTAAAATTGATATATTTTACACCTGCTTCTATAATCAGTTCTAGGTCTTCAGTATGTTTTTTTTATGCCATATGTAGTCCGACCAATTACATTTTCTTTGAGTTACGACCACAACAATATCGGTATTTCTGCTTAATATTCATACTGCGAATTCTGTCTTAAAGAATAACCGCTCCATAGCTCTCTGTATATCAAACCTGTGATGGATAAACACATCAGGTTCTTGAGTGTCTCATTTGAACACGTCAGATTACTTACCAAGCGTACCCACATCCCAACCGATTTTTAAATCCGCAATTATTGATACATCGTACAGTTCTTTGCTCGTGGGCTTTAGATTTTCCAATTATCTAATGTTTTATTTATATAGATTGTCTATAAAAATAAAACATAATGGTGTTATTACAAAAAAAGTTAAATACGTATTGAATACTTAGTTTAAAAAAGTTACATTTTTAAATGCACCGCGCTCGCTGAATGTTCGCCATCTTGCTCTTTTGTCTAGCTTTGGTTAGGTTAGGTTAGACTTTCGACAAAAAAAAAACGCGAACTTGCCTCGGGCGAGCGCGTTGCATTTAGTATAAAACCTTTTTAAAGCAAGTGTTTAATACATATTTAACTTTTTTGTAATAACACCGTAAATGTCTGCAGTCGTACGTGCATCACGCAAAATCTATTGGATGGATTTTGTTTAACTTCTTACTTAGCTCTTATCTGAAAAAATGACATCATATCTTCGCTTAATATAAAGCTGCTCTCAGGGATGTGTATTTTGTTTCTTTGGAGAATGGGAACAAGCGGCATGATGTGTAGGCACAGAAAAGCTGAAGTAAACGAATAACAATGCTTATAAAGATTTGTTATGTGCAAAGAAATATATCAGTTTCTATGTTTTTCCTCGGCACATAAAATATATTGTTAAAATAAAGAAGGCCACCGTACAAATAATGGCACCGTAGGAGTCTGGACTGACTTGGACAGCGTAATAATAGGAGTCTCAATCCTTATTTCATTTTAACTCCATATATCGTCCAGAGATCGTTCAATTGTTTGAATGACATATTCTATTTACAATAAATTGAAATGTTTCACTAAGTTTGTAGTCCGGTGAAGCTGTTAAAACCTTGCTAGGTCAATAGCGTAGACAGTTCGAGAAAAACAAGAGAGTTTCACCCAGTCATCCAAAGAGGATGACATACTTATATCGTACATACGTAACATCAGCAGTAATTTCGAAACTATTTTTCTTCAAATACCTATCTATATATTTTACATTAATTAGTACTCTGCGCTATGTATGTTAAAATGTATTAAACGCTATATAGACTATTAATTTGGCAATCTTCATATAAAAATTTTGCCAGTCAGTTTTTTTTTGCAACATCATGCATAATATCAAATTGTCGATCTGACATTTCTTATCTTGACAACGGAAAAGAGGTGTCATTCTCTTCCGACAGCCTGTTTCTGATACGATATAATATTACTTTGCAGGTACGAACCAATTTCTTCGTAAAACTCCTGTAACGCACGTAACTGACCTCATTAGATAAACTCATAAAGTAAAAAAAGACACTCTGTATATAAAACGCGTTTCCCCTATACGAGGTAAATCTCTGTTGTGATTAAGTAGGTATTTCTAGAGATGCATTAGCGGTAAGGGGGACTAAATGACGGAAGACTTTTCTCCTTTATTGTTCATGTGTATAAAATAACAAATTGTTTTTGGTATTGTTAAACCTTACAGCAATTAATTAATATATACAAATAATAAAATACCAACGGGATGAAATCTGTACATGAAATATTTTAAAGAAAAAATACTCTGTGTGGGAGAAAATATACTTCTTTAGGTGGTAGTGCGACGCCGAAGCTATTACTGACTTCAGCATGAATGGGTCGGCTCGTCCGGGGTAGTACCACCCTCTCACAGTAAACCGACGTGAAGTAACAGTGCTTGCATTGTTGCGTTTCATTCGGTCAGTGAGAGCGCTGGAGGGCCACGTTTCCTCACCCTCCCCCTTTCCTCTTCCCTTCTTTCCCAACCAAAACACACGCTGGCAGTACACCTACGACTCTCCTAGTGATGCAAGCATCTATGGACGCTGGTGATTACTTAACATCAGGTGACCTACATATTCGTTTGCCTCCTATGATATAAAAAAAGAGAACATATTTCCATGATTTTTTTAAAAATTGTCTTTCTGTTTGTACGGAATCCACGCAACAACTACAGGACGGATTTAAAATTGATTTGATAATATTAATAATACTGAACTATGAAATAATTATTCATAAAACACTGAAACCATTTTCATTCTTAACATTAAAACTTTTAAGTTAAGAATAATGTATTTCAATTATATTTTTATTTAAAAAAATGTTCTTATATAAATTCAAAATTTAGTGTTGATTTGTAATCATTTGATAGGGGTTCCATGATATAAATGGTATTTGGTTAGTGGTTTCGTTTGCTTTAAAGTTTAAGAAGCCTTGGCATGATTAACTCACAGTCAGACGCGCTTGTGGTACCTATAAAAATATCTGAAAGAACATTTTAAAATTCAGCTTCTAATTTTTTTTATCATAGAAAGCAAACAGACAGTTGAATCACTTGATGTTAAGTGATCACCGCCGTCCATAGATACTAGCAACACCAGGGGAGTCGTAAGTTCGTTGTCAGCCTGTGTTAGGGATTGAGGGGGGAGGGGGAAGGTTAGGTAGGCCTACGGTGCTCTCACTGACCAAACAATGCAAGCGCTGATACTTCACGTCGGTGTTTCTGTGGGTCGGGTGATACTACCCCTGACGAGCCGACCCATTCATGTTGAAACCATTAATAGCTTCAGCGTGGTTCTACCATCTACAAAATGTATGTTATAAAACCCAACCTGATATTTATTTATTTAAAATATCATAGTGTATTCAATTTATGCTAACAAAATTATTTTACCATTATAATCCCGATGATTAAGTTATGAGGTGGCACGCCTGTCGTCTGTTAGGTAAAATATGACTTGACCGCTTGGCGTTCATCCCAGACTTATTTTAAATATTGTTTTCTAGAGGTATAGATGATCTATTGTCTGGAAACTCATTTATTATGTGTGTGGGTTCTTGTTTGTTGCAGCTTTAATTTAATGCCCTTACTTGTCTAGACTTTAGAAGCTTCATCGTAAATGTCAGTGATTTTTTTTCACGAATTGACTACGCTATTGGCCTAGCAAGGCCTTAACAGCTTCACCGGACTACTATGGACTACAGTCTTGAGATCACATTTTATCTACTGCTACTCCTGTGGAATCCTCGTGTGCCAGCACATGTTGCCAACCACAACATTCTGACGTGACTGTTTTCTGGTGAGACAGCAGTGCTTTAATTTGTTTTGTTAAAACGCCCATAAAATATATCTCCTAAGAGATTAAAAAACGCAAATTCAGTTGCGGGTATTAGCTAGTAGGTACTTAAGTAATTAATCAAATAATTCCTTTGATTTGCAAAAGTTAAAAAATACAAAGATACTTGTTTTGCAATGCATTACAAACCGTTTGTGGTTAGAACTTATATACAATAAAATTTAATTAATAATCTCCGTGACTTTTTTCCGGTTAAATTGCTATATAAAACTTAATATTGGTAAAAACCAGCCTAGCGTTAGCTGTGTAATAGTAATAATAAAATGTAGTTATATATATAAACATTTTCCGTAAAAACATGTAAGTAATCGATCAAACGTTATTCTAGTTTATCCAACTCATATATACAAACATATATTATTCTTTCATATCACACAGATAAAACAAAACAAATATCCATACTAATAACTCCACATAACAAATCGGTCCAATTCTAACACGAAAGAGAAATAGGTTACGTACCGTGACAAATAAAAATCAGGGCCCGAGCGGGAGTTTCGCGAAATATTGTAGTCGTTTACATTGTCGGCGACATTTGCCGATGCCTGGTAACATTTACGCAACGTCCGGACGGTGATACGAGTTGGCAACAACATTTGTCATTGTATACAAATATCGATAACTAGAACCGCGTCGAGTACTTGACAGTAACTTATTGGCGGCTGAGCAGTTTGGTAAACGCGTTGCCCAACCGACTAGAAGTTAGCTGGTGAACTAGTGTTGTTGTGAAACTATGGCGTATAGCTTTTATGAATACCATAGAGTTTTCTTCCTTTTTTTTCTTATTAGTGTATAAACCAGTTGAAAGGTTAACCAGTCGCAGTAGGATATGACACTTCATGGTCACGTTTAACATATAAAATAATAATATTTAAACAAATACTAATAAACAATCAAGAAAACCTAAGTGAATGTTTATTCTAATACTTTCAAAAGTATAAACATAGTCGTAATAATACTAAATGTAATGACCGGTGCCATAAGCTACAATGGGCGATCCGGAGTTAAGGACGCGCTCTCAAATTTTAGAAGTTCAATTTCGGCTTCGAGTTCTACTAGACGCTTATAGCTCACTCACACAGACATGAAAACTGATAAGCGCGGCAATGTAATACCGCACTATAAACGACTTTGATACTTTTATAAAAATATTACAATATTTACTTATTATTTATGTTCTACTTTTTGTTGTATTTGATGTAATAGTGCCAAAATAAATTATAGTTTCTCAAGGTCATACTCACTCAGAAACAGTATAACTAAACGTAAATATGTATGCGTAATAGACATAAATATCGAATTTGTGTTCAAATATTTAGCCCCTTTGTGCCCGATCAAGGCTTAATTTCTGAAGAAATTCATTGTGGTATTGTGGTAACTGGATCATAGTTTAGGTAATAGCTGGAAACATCAAGTTGTGCTTAGATGTTTAGTCTCCTAGTGTAGGAGCAAGGTTTCAATTTTTTAAAGTTTGGTGAAAACTGTATTTATGATAAGATTATCATAGTACATCATAGTAGCATAGTATAGTACTAATAGTTGGAAACATTGAGTTTGCACTCAATGGCTTAGTGTCAGCTAAATGTTTCATATCTTAGGACCAGATGAGAGCTATTTCGTGATATTTTTTTTTAATATTAATAATAGCTATACACATGAAGTTTGCGCTCTGAAGTTGAGTCTTGTCGTATAAGATAAGAGTATAATTTCTCATAGACAAAGTGAGTAGCTGTATCATGATAACAGAATTTTTGTACTGATAATCACTAGAAACCTCAACTTTGCGATCAATGGTCTAGTCTCATAGAGTCAGATCAACGTTTCATTTTATAGATCAGATGAGTAGCTGTATCATGATAATTGAGCTTTAGTATTCATAGTAGCTACAAAAATCAGGTCGAGTGCAAAACGACATACACGTCCTTACCGTATGGCGCCAGAGCGCGGTCTAATTCGACGTGAATCCTTCTTTCATACTTTTATGTCAATCGAATCTAAATAAAGAAATAAATTGATCCTTATTCCATAGGAGTTAAAGTCTACGTAATTAACATAAAATGGTGAAATTTTGTTCACAACTAAATAATTTTTTTCTCAGATGTAGTATACATAACTTGGATTTTATTTAATGTTATTTAAACTTGATTATAAGTAGCATAATCAGATATTTTTTTTAAATAAAAAAACCGTAAAATTACTGAGATTTTGATACCGAAAATCAGGCTGCTTTGCGCGAGGAAACTACGGAGAATTGATTATTATAAATGAAAACTCATTAGTTTTAAAAAATAATCATCCGTACAACATTGTTAAAAGTTCAATGTATCTATAGTTAGTCATTATGTTTACCAAAGTTGAGTAGTTTTGTTGTAATTCTTGCCGAAAAACAGTGAAAATGGACCTTTTTTGAGAGCGCGTCCTAATAACTTTCGATGATAAAACGGGCATAAACCTTGGTGTTTTGTTTCTGATGTTCTCACGACGGTCATTGATACTGTGCTTTAACATAGACGCGTAGAGGATCGTTTATATTTTTTTGTAAATAGGTCAAATATTAATAACCTATTTTTTTAATTGATTTAAAACGAGAATCGAGTGCAGAACATTCTCTTCAAATATTACTACTATTTAAACATTCATTCTGTATTTACTAATTTATAACGTATACTGATATAAAAAGTAATTTTTTTAGAGGAAGAAACTTTTGTGACTAAAACCTTAATGCCAGATTGACCAACGAAAAGTGGCTTTGAATGATATTATTGATTTATTTTTAAGGCCTAGTTGTCTTCGCAACTATGTCGCCTATGTAACTAAACATATATACATACCTAAAAATGCAAAATCTATACAAATAAAAATCAATATTTAGACAACTATATATGTATATATATCTATATGACTGATACTATATATATATGAATTAAAAAATATTTTTTGCTATATTTATAGAGTAAACATTGTATAAAAGAAATTGTTTAGAAAATCGTGAAAAGTTAAAAAGTGAGTGAGTAAGTGAGACAGAAGACCAGGTAGATTCTTGAGAATATTGACAGAATTAACAGATTAACTTAGACTTACTTAGATTCAGTCGCCATTTTATTTTATGGTTCACTATAAAGGTAAGACTAGGTTCTATTTATATCGTTAGTAGACCCACGCAAAGCCGGGGCGAATAGGTAGTTAATGATAATCTACCTTGATTTTATATACCGCCCTGGCAGATATAGGAATAGGGTCAGACAACAAAGGCATACATACATACGCAAACCTGTATAGAACGAATCACAATACTGAACTTAGATCTTATATTTTCACTTCGAATTTATTTAACCAAAATATGGTTGAATATCTTTTTTTTTTATAAATCGTTATTGGGAGGAACTAGTTGATTTCAAATTATTTAATGTGTACAAAGGGCGGTGTTAGTGCTGAATGCAATCTCTTCTAAGGAGTTTTTGACAGGATTATAGTCTGTCATGTTGTGGATTTTATATTTTATTCATAATCTTGTGTTATTTGACTCTATATTGTGTAAATTTGGTGGTGTTTTACGTAATATAGGTAGTTTATTGTGCATAAGTGAAGTGAATGGAAAATAATACCACGGAGCATGAAATTCTGAGATTCCACAAAAACTTCCTGGAAGGTTCTAGCAAGGGATCCACCATCTTGTTAGAATATTGATTCACACGATGCTTAATATTGGAATGATCGCACGACGCTCGTGATATTATTGACTACGCGAAAATGGCAGTAATAATCGGAAAGATTGATTGCCAAAAATGAAGTTAAAAAAAATCTCTTCTAAGCGAACTTATGTCCTAACTAATATTATAAATGTAAATTTACTTGTTAAGCTTTCACGCTTTTACAAGTCAACCAACCGTTTTAGCGTAACAAACTTTTACACACATTGTGAGGGGTACAAGAAAGAACATAAGGTACCCTTCATCCAGAGAAAAGGTCCTGATCCCGATAGATAGTCAAATTTACATCAGTATGAGGGAAACGGCTAACAGATGTTAGTTCTATATGCTCTCGAGAATAAATTAGAGATAGTAATAGGAACGAAATAATATTATTAAAAGCAGATGTTTTTTTCGCAAGAAAACACTCGAGGGATAGAATATTTGTACCGGACTGAATATAAACCAAAATACATATGGTGATAAATCCGACACAGTGACTCACCTCTAGTTTCAACTACCTAATGTATATCTTG
>JACEII010000029.1:1866625-1894933 GCA_014332785.1 Antheraea mylitta | reverse complement strand
CTCGTGTTTTTGCTCTAGCATTAGTTTTTAATTTTTATCATTCGATATATTAAACATTTACTACCAGAATGTCAGAGGCCTTCGTAGTAAAACTCATGAAGTTAAAAACAATATTTTAAATGACGATTACGATATTTATGTTCTTACTGAAACTTGGCTTAATGATAGTGTGTATGATGGTGAGATCTTTGACAACAGATACACAGTTTTCAGACGTGACAGGTCGTCCAGTGGCTTCCATAGTGATAAAGAGGGCGGTGGAGTTTTAATAGCTGTGTCAAATGCTCTGTGTGCAACTAGGTTACATACATGTGAAAGTCGCTGTGAAGATCTATGGGTAAAATTGGATATTGCCATAGATGGACGTCGTCTACAGCTTTGTATATGCACAGTATACATTCCACCTCCTGTTAATCAAAGTATAGTTGAGACTTTTGTTACCAGTGCTAATACTTTGTTTGAAAATTTTTCTGAAGTCTTAATTATTGGTGATTTTAATATTAGTGATATTAATTGGTTACAATTGAATACCCATCCTATTCTCTATTTTAACAACTGTTTGGCTACATCTTTGATTGACTTTTGTTCAGAGAATGATCTAGTTCAATACAATGGCGTTCAAAATCTGAACAATAAAATTTTAGATTTAGTGCTTTCCAATATATCATCTTTTACTGTTAATAAATGCAGTCACCCTATTAGCAATATTGATGCACACCACCCTCCACTACTTATCACTTTATACAAATATACAACAATTAATCTTCAACCTAATGTCATAACCCGTTTGAATTTCTATAAAGCTAATTATAATAATATTAATTTCGATTTGAATAATATTGTTTGGACACAAGTATTATCTGACAAGCATAGTATTGATGATATGGTTGATAACTTCTATAATATATTGTTTGAAATTCTTGATAAACACACTCCAAAAACTTTATATCCTCGCAAGCGATACCCTATCTGGTTTTCCCGCTCGCTGATATTACTTTTAAAAAAGAAGTATAAATTGCGTTCAAAAATCAAAAAGTATAACAATCCTCTTGATAAATTAGATTTTGAATCACTGAGAGCTGAGAGTGATAAACTCATCAAATCTGACTTTAGATCTTACATTGATAAAGCAGAGCTTACCTTATTAAAAAATCCTAAATACTTTTGGACCTATATTAAAAATATGCGTAAAAGAACTAGTAATTATCCTAGTTCTATGACCTTAGAAGCTGAAACTGCTTCCAGTGGGTATGATATTTGTAACCTATTCGCTAAGCATTTCTCATTATCGGATATTAACCTCTGTGCTAACTCGACTCAACCTTGTACTAACTCTTCTTCTGTGGAACTTCACACCTTCCCAGCTTTCCATTGTAGTTCATTTAACAAAATATCTTTTACACAAGATGAAGTCCTGAAGGCTTTGAATAATATTGACATACATAAGGGGCCAGGACCTGACAGTCTACCACCATTCTTTATTAAGAACTGTGCTATTTCCCTTAGTTTTCCTATAACAATAATATACAATACTTCACTTAATACGGGTATCTTTCCCTTGAAGTGGAAAAAAGCTAATTTATTACCTATTTTTTAAAAAAGGCGACATCCATTCTATTGTAAATTACAGACCCATTTCTATACTGTCTGTATTGGGAAAAGTTTTTGAAAAGTTATTATATCTTCATATAAGTAATCACTTCAAAATTTACATTTCTCCTCACCAAAATGGTTTTTTGAAGGCAAGATCTACTAATAGTAATCTTTCCAACTATGTAGCCTATTTAACTGATTCTGTTGATTCTGGTGTTCAAGTTGATGCTATTTACACCGACTTTTCGAAGGCTTTTGATAGAGTTAATCATAATTTACTTATTAAGAAACTATCTTCTTATGGAATTGGTGGCACACTGTTACAGTGGTTTTCTTCATATCTTACTAATCGTCTATCAGTTGTTGTCATTGACGGTTTTCAATCTGATTCATTTAACATAATCTCTGGTGTACCTCAAGGGTCTATTTTTGGCCCGCTTCTGTTCAACATCTTTGTTAATGACATAACTCAATGTATAGGTAACTCTTTATGTTTCATGTTTGCTGACGATCTCAAGATTGCACGTAAAATACACACTATTAATGACGTTAACTTGTTACAATTTGACATTAACAGATTACTTGTTTGGTGTGAAATAAATGGTATGGTTTTAAACATAAACAAATGTTATCACATAAAATTTAGCAGGAAGAAAAACATAATACCGTCGAGCTATCACATTAACCACATTCCTATTCAAGAAGTTACATATATTAGGGACCTTGGTGTCATCTTCGACAATCATTTAAAGTTTGATATTCATATTAATAACATTTGTTTATCTTCACGTAAAATTTTAGGTTTCATTCTTAGAAACAGTAGGCTTTTTAGAAACAAATCCGTCAAGATACTTCTATACAGCACGCTTGTACGAAGCCACCTTGAATATTGTAGCACTGTCTGGTGCCCTCATTATCAACTTTACATAGACCGTATCGAAAATATTCAAAGACGTTTTACTATAGCTTGTTTGTCAGGTTCTATAAAATTTGCTCCGTATAATGATAGACTGAAAGAAGTTAAACTAAAATCTTTGTACAATAGAAGAATTATGCTGAACATGACCTTTTTATACAAACTTTTCAATAACCACATTGATAATTCAGAACTTTTGAATCGATTTAATATTAATGTGCCTTCCAGATTACCTAGATTTCCTGTCTCTTTATTTGGTCACAAAAGCTACAGAACCAATTTAGGTCATTTCTCCATCGTTCCCAGACTTTCTCGACAATATAACGACCTTGTTAAAAAAGATCACACCATAGACTTATTCAGTAATTCCCTATCTAATTTCAGGTCTAAAATTAGTTTTTTATTTAATTAATTTCTGCAGGATCTTTTTTCCTTAATTTTTAAGTTATAGATTATCGAATTGTTTTATTTTATTATCTTCCTAATTTTTTTTTTTCATAATTGTTTCTTTTACTTTTATTGTCTTCCGCATCGTATCTTTTATTCATAAATGCTGTAGTCAACTGTAAATAGTGACATAAATAATTTTTAAGTATTCGCATGTATGTTTTTTAGTTTTTTATTTTATGTTACTGTTGTTGATTCTATATGTTAAATAAATAAATAAATATATAATATTTAGACTATATTACATACATGACAGAAACTTTTAATGGAAAAGAAATTTAATGGATGCACAGAGATGAGTCAATTCCAGACATCACTATCGTTCACATACTAATCCACTCTATAATAGCCTTTTGAGACCAAAACCCGCTTGACATGGCGCTTAAATTCACAATCAGGCAAATCGGTAATATCCTTTGGAATTTTGTTATAGAACCGTACACTATTTCCCAAAAAACTATTACTCGTTTTACTAAGTCTAAAACATGGGATAACCAGTATGTCACGGTTCCGAGTATTTAGACTATGCCGGCCTTTTACAAAATCCAGTTTATCAAGGTTCTTTCGAACATACATTAAATTATCAAGAATGTATTGGGAAGGCAGAGTTAAGATACCGAATTCCTTGAACTTAGTCTTTAAAGATTCACGAGGTCCCATATTGTAAATTGCTCTAACTGCTCGTTTTTGTAATAAAAATATGGTGTCTACCTCAGCTGCTGTCCCCCACAACAGAATGCCAAAAGACATTAAGCTATGGAAGTAGGCGAAGTAGACTAAGCACTGTTATTCGTTTACTTCAGCTTTTCTGTGCCTACACATCATGCCGCTTGTTCCCATTCTCCAAAGAAACAAAATACACATCCCTGAAAGCAGCTTTATATTAAGCGAAGATATGATGACATTTTTTCAGATAAGAGCTAAGTAGGAAGTTAAACAAAATCCATCTAATAGATTTTGCGTGATGCACGTACGACTGCAGACATTTACGGTGTTATTACAAAAAAGTTAAATATGTATTAAATACTTGCTTTAAAAAGGTTTTATACTAAATGCATCGCGCTCGCCCGAGGCAAGTTCGCGTTTTTTTTTAGTCGTAAGTCTAACCTAACCTAACCAAAGCTAGACAAAAGAGCAAGATGGCGAACATTCAGCGAGCGCGGTGCATTTAAAAACGTAACTTTTTTAAACTAAGTATTTAATACGTATTTAACTTTTTTTGCAATAACACCATTTATGTTTTATTTTTATAGACAATCTATATAAATAAAACATTAAATAATTGGAAAATCTAAAGCCCACGATCAAAGAACTGTACGATGTATCAATAATTGCGGATTTAAAAATCGGTTGGGATGTGGGTACGCTTGGTAAGTAATCTGACGTGTTCAAATGAGACACTCATGAACCTGATGTGTTTATCCATCACAGGTTTGATATACAGAGAGCTATGGAGCGGTTATTCTTTAAGACAGAATTCGCAGTATGAATATTAAGCAGAGATACCGATATTGTTGTGGTCATAACTCAAAGAAAATGTAATTGGTCGGACTAAATATGGCATAAGGAAAAAACATACTGAAGACCTAGAACTGATTATAGAAGCAGGTGTAAAATATATCAATTTTAAATTAATACTTTTTCTACGTATGAAAATTGGATCACGCTGTAATGTAACACACAAAGCCTGTAGAGTTTATTTACAAACAGTAGGCAGTAAATCCGTTGCTGCGGGGGATATCTCATTACCAACTTTTGTCAGACCGAGTTAACTCGCTGCCGTTACACGCTTGTTATAACTTCACGTATTTACTTTCCCGCCTGTTACTCATATGAGTTAGGTAACTGTTACAAAAAAAACCACTACTAAACTGTGATCTTAAGGAAATCATCGGATTCGAACTTGTAAACAACTAAAGTATGTTTGATGTATGATGTAACTTGTCATACGTCATCGCTATTTTCGTTTTGTTTAAATCATTATTATTATTAACGAATAATATAAAATTGTTGATATTTTCTATTTGATCATTCAGAGCGATCAAATAACAACTTTATTTTTAATAACCAGTAGGTGCGATTTTGATCAACTCTGAATTTATATGGGGCGATATCAATTCATCGGAAACAATTTACCGAAAAGACAGTTCACCTAAGAATAAGTCATCGAAAAGACAATTCGCCGAAATTTGATAATAATGGAAATAAATGAACTGGAAATACACACAAGTAATAATGACAATAGTAAAAAAAATACATACGTAACACCTTAATTATATATATCTATAATTAGTTAAAATTAAAAATGTTAAAACAAAACCTTACATTACAGTTGCATTTAAGCTGCACTAGATTTACAACGATTCTTCCAAAGTAATCAGTAATAAAGTAATCAGAAAAATGTACGGACCCAAGATTCTGCAGACTCGTTATTTTACCTTCAAAAACCTTCTTAAAATCCTTAAACATTTCCTACATGTATTATACATTTTCTCCGAATTGTAATTAGGTGAATTGTCTTTTCAATGAATTGACCTTTCGAAGAATAATCCTTTCGGTGAATTAATGGGATACCAATATATATATGCCATTATTATATTCATTAGAAACTAACTTCGCTCGCGGCTTCGCATGTGATCGGTATTTATTATTTGCTATTTTCTCCCAATATTCATGCTTATAAATTTACGGTATCTGGACAACCGAGCCTATAGCTCGGTTCTTTAAAAACATTTATAAATTAAAATAAACTGTTAGGTTTGCATCACAAAATTAGCATTTTTATATAAAAAAAAAATATATTTATTTATTTATTTCTTTATTTATTAGGAAAACTAACAGCTATAATATACAATACATAGTTAAAAGAATAGAAAACATGAAGCCATTTATAAGTCTTCGCTGATATAAAACAGAATACAATTTCTTGCATTATACAGTATTAAGTAAACATTATAACAAAACAGTCTATTACTACTTGCAATCGCCATCATTAAAGAACATCCTTGTTAAAAATACATAAAGAAACTTTTGCTGTTTTATACCAATAGCATAGCCAGCTTGAAAAAGAAAAGAGTTCCAAGAACATTCGGTAACTAAGGGTAAACTTAGTAAGTTAACATAAAGAGTTATTCTTTTTCCACTGGTATATTAACATTCTCAGCATCCTGCAAATTCAAATATTAGTGGAACGATTCGAATAATAACAAAAAATTAATAAAATAATCGACGAGTTTAGAAATAAAATATATAAGTTTTAAAATATAATAATATATATACTATAAACATAAATGTATAAGTAATAAAAGGTAATATAAGTTTTGTAATTTCCCATTCAAAGGAATTCAAATTATATCGCTTGAATAAAATCTGTTTCGAACAATGTTTTAAGTTGATTAAATTTATCTAGCTTTGTACAAGGTTTAAGAAAATTCCTTTTAATTTATTCTCTAGTGTGATTAACAAGTGATACTGTCGTGAGTTAAAGAGTCAATAATTCGTTTTATTCGTCTTCTGTTATCCAAACTCACATATTTTAAAATCCTATTATAAGAGTTAATTTGTGTTACAATTAAATAGATCTTTGTTACTGGTTAACGCAAAAATTACCGATTTCATTTAATTAATATTTTCACTAATATAACTTACACATGAGAATAGTATACAAGCTGTAACTTATTGTATTTTTTTAAATTGGCCCAGATAAGTGTCAAGTAAGTTGGAAAAATCCTACCATTTGAGAGCTATTCGACGTACAGTACATAAACCGTTAAATTTACACAAATATCATGTTATTTTAATACTATAAACTAGCCTTTTGCTTTACTTCTTAGAACAGAAATCTGTAGCCCTTTCAGTGTGTTAAGGAAAAACCTCAAGATGGTCGACTCTGTAGGTGATAGAGCCACGTTAAGGCTATTACTGGTGTCTTGAATGGGTCGGCTCGCAGAAAACCGACATGAAGTAACAGTGCTTGCATTGTTGCGTTTCGTTCAGTCAGTGAGAGCGCCAAAGACCTACTTCCTATCCAATCACAGGTTGGCAACGCACTTGCGACTCCCCTGGTGTTGCTAACTTAACATCAGGTGACCCGCCTGTTCGTTTACCTCCTACAATATATATGAAAGATTAAAATTGGATCTACACAAACGAATACATGTCCATAGCTTAGAATAGTTTAGCTAGGTCAGATCGGGTTTTCCTCGGTAATAGCCCACCCAAGCTGAGGTGTGCCGTGCACCCTTGAGCATGTTACCTGAATAAAATCGGCTGAGTGCCTTAAGCGCTCGCCTCAGTAGTCCGGTGAAGCTGTAATGGCCTTGCAATGCCAATAGCGTAGTCAGCTCAAAAAAAAAGGATCTAGTCCATTTTGAAATGTAACAACACACTTTTATCCTGAAAAGTTGTATAAGAATGAAAAGAATCTGAGCAGTATCATATCAAATCTGGAAACCAACACGCGTCAGTGCATCGCGCCATCAGTTTCTCTTTCATTCGAGTAATGCGAAAAATATGTCGAAGGACGAAAGAGGGCCGTTTTCGGCGTCTATCATAAATCACGGAGTTCGGCCGCTGAGCAGAATGCGCTTCCAACGTAGCCGCTTAATCCGCCCGTTTAAACTAACCACAGTCGATCGTAACGTAGTGGTACAATTCGAAATTTCTTCAAGAATATTAGAAAAAGAAATAAACGTCAATTAAAAATATCTTCACAGTCGATAATGAAAGAAACAATATTCCTATCATTGGCTGCATTTCTTTGTGATGTATTTTAGATATAAAGAAAATAGCATAAACTATAATGTGTTCATTTCATCCACTCGTATGTTAAATATAACAGATGTATAAGTTTGTCTCTGTTCAATGACGGTTTTTCGTTTCAGTCCTGTTTAAAAAAATAATAGGAATGAAGAAGCTTTCACTTCAATAAAACTGTAGAATCGTCGATTCTATACATTAAAAATATTTAGCACATATTAATTGCTGGTGAAATGTATATGTTTTAGAATTTTTTTTTAACTTTTTTTTAAAATACGCTGATCTACAAAGCTATAGGCACATTTGAATGGAGTTTTCATTAGTAAATTGAGTGTAATTTTTGGCAATATATTCATATTTCAAAGATTTTAATTTAAACCATTTGAACTTGGCTTAAGTTAGTGTAGTTCATAGCAAGTCAATAGATATAGCTCATTGTCTATTTTTGCATAGCCAGCTCACTGTGACAATCTCTCGTGTTAGTGAAGGAAATAAGCTCTTTGTTCATATACCCTAATCATAATACTCTAACCGTTTCACAAAAATAAACGTACAATGTCATGGCCCTAACAAATTAATAATATTTCTAAGGTATGTATAAAGTCACTACATTCGACAAGAGACTAGATCGTATAAGGTTTATTTGAAAACACAAAAAGCCCCCTCTTACCCTGTTTTGATTTTTTTATTCGAAACAAATCGTACAACATTCCCATAGCGTTTAACATCATAAACAAGGAGAATATACCAAAAATTTCTGACAACATCTCATGTTAACACCATAGTAAAATAAACACTCGTTTACAGTCCGCGAAACATCTCACATGTCTTGCAAGCGGTTATACCGCGAAATATCTTTACAACCCCACCGCTCAAAGAACACCTTTCCCCACCTTAGAGTCTTACGCAGACCGAGTTCATTCAAAACTGGTTTTCGTTTCAAAAGCAGTACCATAAGTAACCATCAAACACCCTCGCGTACTTAGAATAAATTTTCAATACGGTGATATAACCTCGACAAATGTATGATGGTCCGCGGATGTATAAGATGGCGGTGCGTACGTATGTCTAATGAAAATTGTCGTTTATCCACGGATCGTTAGTTCTTTTCAAGGGTTTTCTTTATTTACGCAGTAAGCTTATCTATGTTTGGTACGGGGCTCTCGAAAAGTACTTCCAAAGATTATTCTTGAAGTTTGCCTGTTAATGTGTTTTTAATACTGTAATGATTAAGCGATACTGTAATGATTGATGGGAACGGGGTTAAATGATAACTTTACAGTTATTATAAGGATTTATTCGAAGTTTTTTTTTTTATTTTGCTAAATTTTTTTACTGTAATATCTCTAGCTCTTTGTTAATATTTGGGAATTCGAAACATGGAAACCATAAATCAGTATATTTGTTTTGTGTATTTGTAAGATATAATTTTTATACAGTACCTACTTCATTTGTCATGGATTTTTTTTCTTTATATATATCATATAGGAGGCAAACGGGTCACCTGTTGTTAAGCGGTCACCGCCGTCCATAGACACTAGCAACCCTAGAGAGCAAGTCTGTATTTGGGGGAATGGAGAGAAAGGAAGAGGGGTTCGAGGAAAGGGGAAGGTAGAGGAGACGGGAGGGGAGGTGAGATGGGTCTCCGGCGCTCTCACTGACCGAACGAAACGCAACAATGCAAACACTGTTACTTCACGTCGGTTTTCTGTGAGAGGGTGGTGCAACCCCGGACGAGCCGACCCATTCATGCTAAAACCAATAGTAGCTTCTGAGTCTACCACCTACAAAAATTACTAAAACTGTCAGAATTTAAAACCAGTTATGGTTCAATAAGAAAATTCTAAAAACTTGGTCCTAAGCATAATATAAACATGATAATGACAATTAAACATGATAAATAATAATTAATATGTTTTCCTTTCATGGATAATATATTTTGCTATTTATTTTGCAATACTTAAGTTTTATATTGTAATTTAATGTGAACACAATCACCAACGGTTGTTGGGTGAACACAGTGTTATCGAACTCTGAGTAGATAAATGAATAAGTAACTTAAAAACGTAATCAAGCTGTCGGTGAGTAGAAAAAAGAAGTCGACATATAGTTGAATCATAAGGATTGCCTACAGAAGTGAAAACTCAAAACAAAAGTATGTCCTTTTTTGATTTTTTAAATCAATTATATTGTGAATTATTTAAATTTCATAATTTTCAAATTTAAATTATTAACATTAGTCTGGTTCACGCATCTATTGTCACTCCCATCAATAGTTATGTGCATTTTTATATAGTTTACGAATAAATCAAACATATGACAGGCTGGACTAGCTCAATAGAAAATATCAATATTATATATACAGTACACAGGCTCCTGTACTACGCATCGCTATCCTGGCGAAACCGCAATACGACGCTACGAGAATATTCACGTCATCGATGACAGCTGGTGACGCAAAATCATAAGATTTTTCCATTAAAAAAAAATGTTTTTTTCCTCTCACGAACTGACTACGCTATTGGCCTTACTAGGCCTTCACAGCTTCACCGAACTACCATTCAAAAATTCAAACACGCATATGTTATTCAATTATACGCAATGCTTGGCACAAGCATAATACGTCACGAGCATGTCGAGGTCAACGGTGACGGTACGCGTAAGTTCTCTACCACAATTTTTAATCGCTCAACCATTGATTTTTTTATGTTTTTACTTTAATAATCCTTATGTACATAATTGGTACAATTAAAGAAATAAAGAACCTAATTTTTTTTTATATTCAACAGGTACGCGCTTAGCCACAATCTCACCTGATGGTAAGTGACGATGAGGCCGACGATGTATCGCGCTTACCTACTAGATGCCTATTCACTCTACTCTTGAAGACTCCCAAGTTATAAGATGTCGGGAAGACAGACGCCGGGAGTGAATTCCACTCCTTAGCCGTACGTATAATGAATGTGGAAGCAAATCGCTTCGTACGAATTATGGGAATATCAACCACATAAGGGTGGAAACCCTCACGGCGTCTAGTCATCCTCAGATGGAATGGGGACGGCGGAATTATATCATGTAGTTTCTGTGCACACTCTCCAAAGTGTAACCTATAAAACACTGAGAGACATGCTACTTTTCGTCGATGGTCTAAACTGAACATTCTTTTGTCCCACAGTGCTTCATCACCGACAAGCCGACGAGCACGACGCTCAATAGAATCAAGAGCAGCCAGCTGATATTTGGCTGATCCATCCCATACGTTTTAATTTATGTTTATTCTGTTATACAATATTGACTTATTCCACACTCGAGTACTCTCGTGTTACAAGATATGTGGAGTATAAACGCGAAGTTTCCGCGCCTTACATAGCCGCATAATTAAATATGTAGCGTATACTTTGGTTCAAATATCTTAACTCCTAACTTCTACCATTCTCGCTTTCCCTAGAGGAGAGAATTTAGACCCACAGTAGGATATTTACAAGTAGGTATTACGATAAACTTCTAGCAGCTATCCACTTAACTTTTACACCGTCTGCAGTATTTGAAACAGCTTTTACTTCATATTATACCAAATTTTATAATGATCAGTTCATTAGTTGAGGCATAAAAATGTATAAAACAAACAGACTAATTTTAATTTTTTAATGAGTTAGGATTTAGCGCCCATGACTTTCTTATCGTCAGATTTTTGGTGGCCAAGGGTGAAGGAATGTTCTGTTTTAGTTTCCTTTTTAAGACTTAGATCCTTCTTATTATTTTAGTGTTGTTTTACTTAAATTAATTACCAAAGACAAGCTACGAGTGTAATAAAGATTAATTAGAATTATTCGTTGAATATGTTATTTTTTCTTTTACTAGCTTCAATTATTTGTTTGAATACATCTTTTCCCTATAATGGTTAATGAACTACTGTCCACGTTAGCCATAATGATATTATAACTAAAAAAGGTGTAAATACGTTACCTACATGATGTTTTGACAAAACAAATGACTCCAAAACACACACATACGTAAGCCGTCTTAGATAAAATGTGAAAGTGAGATTGTTTATTCTCAATATCGGTGGTAAAAAAGAAATAGTTATATGTTGCTTAGATACGGGCGGATTGACGTCAAAAATAAGCTAGGAAGCCTTTAGAATATCATTGGTTAGTCACTTTTACAAAAAATATACCCTTAAAACTTAATAACTTCTAAAATTAACATGTTAAAATATTAACTCAATTAAATGCCTTAAGGAATTATAAAAAACTACAGTTTAAGGCATTCACAAACTGCATGTAAACGTAATAATAATGGGCACGAAACATAAATTCCCGTAGTCGAAAGCACATTTCATCGTAGTTTACTAAAAGCGACATCTCTGTAAGTCGTGTATATTTAACTTTTTTTTTAAACATTCGCGAGAGTTTATTATTGTTATGCAGAGATCGCATGCGGCACGCTATAGTCCAAGTCCGAGGGAACCACACTAACTGTTATGTTTATTTTTGTTATTTCTTTATTATAGGTGCTTGTTACTGAACGCAGATATGCTATAATATCATTTCATATCATGAAACATCTCTAGTAAATATAAACTATTTACTTGTTAGGATAATATTTATCATATATACATGGGTATACAAATGGTTTTAGTATATTATTATGATACTGATTTGTTTTATGAGTATGATTTTCCAAGCAATGGGCGTTCTTTCGCAAAATAATTAGTTGATTATACATTGAATAGCTTAGAATAGTGTTTATTATTTTGAAATTATAGTGTAATTCCGTCCGTGAGTTCGTAGATACAGACTTTGACAGAACATCAGCGCTGCAAATTACACTTGTCATCCTAAAGCCTTATAGTGAGATAAAGGCCCATTTGACACTTATATTATTACATGTTTCTTTCTATATTACTTAGTATCTATATAATACGTGAAGTAAAAAAATTGTACCCCTTTTTAACCTATTTTCTGTCAACAGGTGAACTTGAAATTTGGCATAGTTAATGTTTATATGGCGGAGAAGTGCTGTTTATTTTATATAAAATGCATTAGAAGTACATTAAATTAATCAAAATATGCACTACTCACACTACTACTCGAATTTTACAAAACATATACACACGTAAATAAAAAAGACATTTTGACAGCTGTCAATAATTACGAACTTCAAAAAAGGTTGTGAAGGAGGTTGCTATGCTCGACTGTATGTATTTTTAACTCTTACGTTCCAATTACCATTTTTCATCCTACATTCAACAATTATATTGTAAAATAGAACTATTTTTTAATGTTTATTATTTTTTATGGTGAACTCACTTCAAATGGTGATTTAATAAAAAAATGAGCCAAATAATACCTTGTATAATCAAAATAAGAATTTTGTTCATAAAAGTAATCCATGACTTAGTCCTTCGCGGTTACAATGTTGCAATTCAACCTCATGTAGCAACAAAAAAGAATTTATTTTCAAAAGCTAATGGTAGTATTTAAAACATCTTTGTCTTGGATTCACCATTTGATTGTATTGTGGATCCATTACTCTTCAAAACGATGATACTGGGCATATCAATCTTTCTCATAATCAACAGACGACATTTAATTCAATATCATCCAGAAATACCACCCACCCATGGTTTCGTGTAAAATTAATTGAAAATTGTGTCATGGGTTGCGATAAATTTCTTTATTTTCAAAAAATTATGTTTGCTTAAAATTCGAGAGCTTTACCACGTGATTTTTTTTTCAAATTTATAATTAATTTCAATTTTCCTTTACACATAGATTTTTTTTAATGTTTATATAATTAAAGATCATGGCAAATAACTGAATAGCCACGATGAAATCTTCGATTATAGAAGTATACCCTTTGACAAAAGAACCCTAATAAAGTTCAAACTAAAAAATCAAATAACTAGGGTCGAAGGTCGACCACTGCGCGCCCACTAGTATAATATATATTTGTCAATATGTGTTATGTGAATTTTAAATTAATATTAAGGTGCTTTCTCTCACATTTTTTCTTTGAACACCGTGTGACTGTTAAACTCAATGAAACCTCAGAAAGTACATGAATTTTACGGTTTATTGACTTAGAAAGTGTGGATCATTAAAATCTTTCCCTCCTTAAATTCCTTGAAGTACTGCACTGAGAACAGCGTTACAGGGTACTCCGCTTTTGTGAGACGAACGATAATTGGAGCATGATGTATAATAGCAGGACGTAGCGGCCGGGTCTTTGTGGAATTGAAGGCGAACAGCGTTGCCATGGTGACCGGACAAGCTGAAACGCGCCCCGACAACGTGAAAGTTTGATGTTTTCTAGCCGACGATATTAAATTTTATTCATAGCAGGATATCATAAAGTTTGATTGATTCCTGCAATCTGGTTGAATAATAAATATCGTCTGAGGTAAAGTTATAACATTTGTATGAAGCGCGTATTTATTTTTTACTATATTTTACAGTCGAAGTTTACTAGATGTATTGCAAATATTCGTATGATTTTTTAAAATAATTATATTAAAAATAAGTACGCAAACTGTATATAGTCACCTAAAATGAACTAATAACAACAGTATATTGAAGAATAGATCCATTAACAATGTCAAATGAGAAAATATAAAAATACTAGCTTCTGCTTGCGACTTTTTCTGCGCGGAATAGTTACTTTGGACTAACACTAACATGCAGCGAAAGCTCTCAAAAGGAAAAAATAGGCCGATTTTGAAACATTCTTCAATGGTGCTTCACTCCTATTGGTTTTAACGTGAAGTAGTTTAAAGCCTTCCTCGATGAACGAGTTAACGCCGAAATATTTTTTCAAATCGGACCGATAATTCTTGAGATTAATGTGTTCAACCATACAAACAAACAAACTCTTCCGCTTTATATATTAGTATAGATTAAACCGTGACATAGACGTTGAGCACATATTATTCGCGTTTTTAATTTTAACATAGTACGAGCATGTCGTGAAGAGAGATGCAACTCAAATAACTAGAAGCCTGTATAAATATCAGAGATTACATTTTTTCATGTAAAACATTTCTAAAACTAACAAAACCTATATTATTTAGAACTTTCCTTATACGTACACTAGCGTTATGGATTGTTTTTTTTTTATTCAATTACTTCTATACTGCAGACTCTTGGTCCGCACCTTTTTTTGGGTGCGTGTAATATCTTGTATACGTAAAAAATCGTATCCGTGAGCAAATTTGTTTGTTTTTTTTTTTTAATTCATTTATTTACCATGGTTTTATCACGTTATTGTTTTTGTAGCGGTTGCATTTTGATTCTTTATGGCCATCTTTATGTTGTAAGCCACAATATCCCGTGCCTTAGATACCACGGCGCGATGGGAGAACCTACTAACCGATGGATTATTGAGATATGGATTGGTTGACTTCGTACGATTTTGCTCCAGGGTTATGACATAGAGATCTTTAAAATAAGATTGAACACACTCTTCAAGCCTGGCAACACAACGGTTATGCATCTAAAGTTGGATTTGTCCATAACATTTGCGACAGTAACGATTTACCATGGGGTGGGCCGTTTATATCTTTGCTGCCCTTTGGCGTAAATGCACAGGCTGATCCTGAAACGCGACCCGCAGAAGCGAATCACTATTACGGGCTTTTTCACCATATACATGGTGGTTGCGACCCAGTCGGGCTGTAAAACCCTACCACCCCGCTTGCGCCATTGCCTCGTTCGTTATTCAGCAGGGTGCACCACGTGCAGGTGAGGTTGGCTTGGGTGTCTCTAGTCTTATGATGTTATTCGACACCCCTTAGAATGAAAACATGTTTTGCTGACATTTCTTAAATGGGATGAGGGTAAGAGGATAATGAATCAGCGTAACCCGCGACTTGAGTCCTCCAGAAGGATATATATTGCATATATTGCTATTTTGAAGACTACGGTCGAAAGCCTCCTCTTTCAAGACGTAGAAGCATAAATTAAAATACAACAGAAAGATTGCTAAGCGTTTTAGCTGTTTCCCGTAAAAAAATGTTTAGGCGATGATTGCAAAATGTGACTATTCATTTATTGGAATATCAATTTTTACTTAAAAGATTTTTTTTATAGCATAGGAGGCAAACGAACATGTGAGTCATCTGGTTTTAAGTGATCTCCACAGTCCGTAGACATCAGCAACAGCAGAGGAGTCGCCAGTGCGTTGTCAACCTGTGTTGGTGGTGATGGAGGAAAGAGGAAGGATAGAAGGGAGAGAGGGAGGTGGCCTCCAGTGCTCTCACTGATCGAACGAAACGCAACAGTGCAAGCACTGTTACTTCACGTCGATGTTTCTGTGAGTGGGTGTACTGCCCCGGTGAGTCGACCCATTCATGTTGAAACCAGTCATAGCTTACCACATACAAATGTCTTCTTTTTAAGTTATTACTTAATTTACTTAATTAATAGTCCTACGAACAAAACTGAAAATGTTAAAAGAGTTAATGAAATAGTAAAGAACAATAGAATGTAACAATCCATTCTACTATTAATAATTTGTTACATTAATTTAACGATAAATTCAACTTTATTTTTCAACAAAGTTTAAAATACTTACAGATATGACGAAGAACTCTTTACGTACCTAAAACAGAAAGCAACATATGTAAAATTGTATAAGGTGAAAATAATTTTAGAAAAAAATAAAATATTACAGTAAAAACATTATAATTTGCCGATTAGTCAAAGAATCAATCTATATATAATTGTTTTTTTATCTGAAAATATATACTTTTTTAAACAAAATGTAGGAATCTAAAAAAACGTTTTATTCTACGAAACCAATTAAGATTTGTACCGGCAGTTATATAATAAATGTTCAGAAAAGTCCCCTTCGTAAACGGACAAAAAATATGACGACCAAACAAAAACGCATTTACGAGAAAGCGGTCCAAACTCTAGCTACCCTCAGATAATACTTAATTAAAGCGACTATTGTTGCACCTTGCAAGCTATTCATAACAAATGGCAAATGTAAACAATCGAACTTCTGAAAATAAGAAACACTGGATGCCTACTCCGATTTTACAGAATTTATTTATTAATTCCTCTTAACATTATACAATAATTAAAAAAATCAGTGTTTCAAAATATAGATAGAATTTAAATAAATTTGTTAAGACGTTAATATCGCATATTATATGTATAAATTATTTAATTGTCACATTAATAATAATCAAACTAAAATGGATTTATTTATCCGTATTAAATTTATTAAAAAAAGAAATATAATTGCACTTTACACACAGTAGAAATAAAACCTTGGAAAAAGATATAGGTATATACGTAATAGGTCCACATGAACAATAAATACCCTGATTTATCTATGACGATTTTTGCCATGGGTTCATCATACAGAGACGCACACACTTACGTATACACATTTGTACGTACAACGCCATGACCAGATCAAGCATTAGGTATTGCAACGTAATATAATGAGAATACCGAAAATATAAGAAACACTGTATAATGTATTCTATCTCATTTTCTCGCACGTTAAATCCCATAGATGTATATGTTTGTCTTTTAATACTGCTTTTTCGTTTCAACGTGTTAACATTTATGTATTAACATTTGTGTGTAAAAAAACTGCAATGATAATAATAAATTGAAAAAAAAAAATCACACCAGTAAAAGATAACACCATATCTATTTGAGTCCCAATATAGTAACAATATTGTTTTCAGGTCTTTTGTTGTGGGACAAATGTTGGCATAATCTACACTGGGTACCTAATAACACCAGATAGGAATCTACAATCCATCGGAAGTCGTTCTGTAACGCCGACCTGCTAGCCTGTAAGTAGATACACTGCTTGATACCGAAACTAGATAAATTAAAAGAGATAACTATGGCAGGTTTGTCGTCAGTTTTTTTGGCCGCTCTTAATATGGCCATATGTTCAGGCTTGCGCTTAAAATAGCAAAGAATTCAACACAAAACAATGTTAAAATATTATTATGGAAATCTAAGATTATCACTCTTTCGTCTTAAATATTTTTAATCATATTAGCTGACTCACGCGAGTTCGTCTGCGTTGTTTGTTATATCTCAAAGGGATTAGGCAACGTTTTTGACAAGAGCTCCCAGGCGGCTTGATTCTTTCTGACTCTGCCCATATTTAGCATTATATTTCAAACAATTTACATAAAATGATGACAAATTATACGCCTAAACCTACCTCGTCAATCACTCTATCTATTAATGAAAACATCATAAAAATCCGCTCAGTAGTTTTTGAGTTTATCGCGAACAGACACACAGACGCTGTGGAGGAATTTGTGTTATAATATGTAGTAACGATATTATTAGAAATAATGTCTGATCCTGTATTAAACTAATCGGAGTAGTCCTCAATGCAAGGAGAGCAAGCGCCCCCGATAATTGGTTTCTCCCGGTCGCTCTTGCGAGCGTACGCGCTAATTGAATGCGTTGACGGCGGCAGTTTGCTTTCGCGTATTTCACCCTGCAGACATTCATTCCCACTTCGGTGAACGTTCGGCGATTCCTTTACTAAGACGTAACGCTAAATATAACATGATTTTTATGTTTTCTTTGTACTCTTAAGAAATTCTTTATTTATATAATAGGCTTATTAAAATAACAAAACGTTTATTCAAATTATATATTTGTAGTCTAGCCTTAGATTTAAAGAGTTGGTCCGTAGCAACTCATCGCTACAACTGTCTACGTTACGTATTTGTACTAAGCTCTAGTAGCGAGCCAAGAGATTGCCAGTTGGTACCTCGTAAATGACTTTTGTGTGATTAGTTGGGTACAGCTCTTGCTTAGCTGGGAATTAAACGGCCTTATTTGAAATCGTACCATGATATTTAATTTTAATTTAAATAGTTTCTGTATATACTTTTTACTATTTTAATCACCATTTATTTTAATTACTTCTTTATTCAGTTAGACGTACATGATACAGCTTGCCTGTTTATGTGGGTCTATTGCTCTCAACCATCGCTTACAATTTTCCTTTCTTATAATTTACATTTCATCTCAAGGCGGTGAATTGATAAGCACATTATATAAAACAATTTAATCTCAATTTAAAATATACACAATTAATGTGATACAATTTATATACAATTAAAACGGTTGCACTGTCATTAAATTTAAAATTTCTTGTATATCATATTATACACAAAATTAAAACTTTATTTACCAACTAAAATGTTGAAGCGACAGAAAACTCCGGACACAAAATTAAAACGAGCATATCAAAATAACTTTTACACAGGAACGGAAGCATTTTCAGTAGGAGTCGGGTGCACCAGCGAGACGGAAGGGAACTGACGGCCATGTTGATTATTTACGCCCGCCATCTAGCGACGTTCGGTGGCGACGTTAATTATGTATCATTAACACTAACATCTTCCGTTGTAACCTAACGTCTATACGGTTTGATATTCTATAGGCCTAAATTATTTTGCAGTTTTTTTCTAACACCAGATAGTTCCTCAGGCTTGTACTCTGAAAATTATTGTGTTATTTCATGTGAACTACTTCTTTTTTAAAACTACAATTGTAAAAATAAAAGATTTGAATTTTTTAATTGTTTTTTCGAACTGACTACGCTACTGACTTAGCAAGGTCTTTACAGTTCCACCGGACTACGTTTTTTTTTATGTTTTAACTCAAAAGTACTTTAACAATTCTGATCTATAGAAGAATAATATGTGGATTGTCCTATTATTTTCATAGCAATTATTTAATCTATACTAATATTGTAAAGAGGTAAAGTTTGTGAGTTTGTGACGTTGTAGGGGGTTATCTCAGGAACTACTGATCCGATTCCTTCAGTGTTATATAGCTCATTCAAAGAGAATGTTTATAGGCTATATATCAATAGGGACAAATGATTCAAACTAAAAATTTATAACAGTAAAACTAAATCACAGTATATTCAAACATCGTGTAACAAACATACCAACAATATTAAGTTTAGCGAATACATACGAAACTCAAACATGTTCTTGTCGAAGTATAAAGACTCTTCGTTACATCGAGCGGTTGAGACGAGAAAATTAGGACATTTCGTATGCGTAGTTTATGGAGCTTAGCAAATAATCTCATAATTCATAACCGCAATGGATCATTAACCGTGCGGGAGACACACGTCATAGGCTACCGTCGTGATAAGGTAGTTCAACAAACCGCTTTTTATCCATTATTCAGTAATTTGTCTACTTCGGCATATTCATAACTAATTCTTGCCCTCGGTTTGCTCACGTTAGTCTAAATTTATCTTGTCTATTGGGACTATCTTCTAAATTAAAGGTACTCTATTTCAATCGTTCTAAGATGTGAAAGCCTAGCAAACAAACTCACTTTCGCATTTATAATATTAGTTAGGATTTATCTTTATATGTATAACTAATCTCTGCTCGCGACTTCGTTCGCGTGGAATAGTTACTTTGTAATAGTTACGGAAGCTCTCAAGAGGAAAAATTCCACGACTTTGGAATAGTCTTCATAAATACGGCGCCCCTATTGGTCTTAGCGTGATGTTAGTCTATAAACTTCTTTGATTAATGAGCTATATAACATTAAAATAATCTTTCAAATTGAACTAGTAGTTTCTGAGATTAAACCCTAGAACGTCACAAACTTTACCTCTTTGTAATGTTAGTATAAAGTATAAATATAAAACAATAAAAAAATGTATAGTCTTAGACTACGTAATGGTAAATATTTCTTCAGCGTTAATTGGATGCTGTTTTTTAGTACTTCACTTTTTTAATACTTCTTAACATTAACATTTTTTTATCCGTTTTTACTCTATTCGTATCGCTATTTTACATATTCCATTTTACAATGACTGTTTGGCATTTATGACAATACCAAACAATATATAGTTTGTATAGTACTATGCTAGTACTCTGAAAAGTCTTCAACCTGCTAGTAAAAGTCTCACAATGGGTTCAACTACACGATTTCAGATATAAAACAGAACAAATAACAGTAATTTTCATTTTATATAAGTGTATTAGTATCAGAAGCAATATAAATATATAATTTGATTTAAACATAAGATCTCAATGTATCGTATAAAATAAAACGTCTGTGCCTCATTGTTCAAGACTTTACAATATAAAGCCTTAGACAATTTAGAAAATTAACAAAATTAGTACGCAACTCTCATTCAACGTCGGTAAATAATCTCATAGTTCATTACCGCACCGCGCATCATTACCGTGTCTGAAGCTCACACACAGCTTTACCTTATGAGAATTTGAATTACCCCGCTGGTTTTTCATTATCAAGTAAATGGTACCTTTTGAATATTTATGTGTCGTTTCTCATTTTGTTGAGCGTTGTTACCTACGTGTATACATGTATAAACACTTTGTCAATATGTGCCAGTAAGGAATTTAGGTAATAGGTATATTCTGTAAGATACTACCAGAGGGAATGGTTTAAAACATATTTTATAGCTAATTTCTACACAACGGCAGTAAACAGTATCACCTTTAGAGAATCTAACCAAAATCTGCTATTTAGTATAAACTAAGGTTTATACCTACGACAAACAAATACTACGTATCGTGAGTCACATGTTCCAAATATAATTTCTGAAGATCACGAGCCAAGCATATATAATTGTTGTTTACGATTATCCAATAATTACTATTATAACCAGAATCAGTGACTTAAAAAAATAGGCCTAATAGTAAAAAAACATAATCCATATGTATTACAAAATGCTTAAAATCATTTACAAGGTGTTTTTGTGATTAAATTAACGATATACTAACACTGTAATTTATAAAAAATCTATCTTTAAACAAAGAAAAATTCTGAGACATCCAAATGCATACTTATTGAAAAACTTGACCTACTTAAAATGCGCTACATATGCGTCTTCTACTTTTGAACACGAGAGAGTTCTCAAAACATTGGCTACGAGAACTAAGAAGAAAAGTACGACCGCAGATATGTGACCGAAATGTTGGAACACTACGGGCCTTACCATTGTTACGTGGCGAATTTTAAATGAATATTTATTGCACCTTGTACGCATCTTAACATTCGTAGTATCTTAATATTCGATATTCGACGAGTTCTTCCTATGCTGGTATATCGATTCCCTTGATTATTTTAACATTTGCGAAATATTTACTTATTGAAATTGGCTGACGAAGAAACATGAAGTGGTTTTCTCAAGGCTTGAAATCGCCGATACATAATAATAGACTGACATTTGTGATTATGGCTTATCGTCCCTCTGGAATATGCCTTTGGCTCAGCGATCTCTCGAGGACTCTTAGGTGAGGGTATTACTATAAAAATGTTGTGGTAATATTGTGGAATAGCGTTTTAAAAACCTCTTGGTTAGTAGCAATCCTCTAAAAAATCTGTCAAGGTCCCGTTGTTTTTGAATTCACCTCGCGTACATGTCGCAGAGCAGGGATGCTTTTTCGTTTTTTAATATATGAAAGGAGGCAAACGATATACACCAGCAACACCAGAGGAGTCGCAAGTGCATTATCAGACTGTGTTGGTGGGGAGGGCGGGAGAGGAAGAGAGAAGGGAGAAGGGAGAAGGGGTAGGTGAGTTTCCGGCGCTCTCACTGACCGAACGAAACACAACAATACAATGCAAGCACTATTACTTCATGTCGGTTTTATGTGGGTCGGGTGTTACTACCCTTGACGAGTCGACCCATTTGTGCTGAAACCAATTGTGGCTTCAGCGTGGGTCTACCACTCCTAATTAAGTATAAAATACTCCTGTTATGGATAAGCAACAAAATTTATATGATTCACAGTTAGGTCACAACAAACCTTCATCACTTAAAGCTTTTAGCGGCAGTAACTTACACCTACCTAGACGAAAATCCTACATCACACATACATGTACGTATGTAGTAACAAGTAAGCAAGTAGCCTTTTGCAGTCGATTAATAGTGAGGTTACCACTAGTTCAAGTTTGAGCACCCCGGACGTAGAGTGACGTCATGTTATCTAGGTTACAGTAAAGAAACAAATAAAATCGAGAAACCGTGGTTGCATTCGGTTACAATCTTACCAATGTGAATTTTATCTAGGTTACATTCGACTCGCGATTCAGAAGTAATATGAAAAGTTTGAGGTGAGCTAATACGGGGGTTCCGTGTCGTTCTAAAACAGGTTTCACGTCCATATTTGAGGAGTGAAAATAGATGTTTGCAATACTTCTTCTTCAAATGTTTTTTTATTCTAAGCAATGTTCGTTACTTTTATTTTTGATTATTTTAGCCATGATATAATTTATCAAATATCTGTGACTACTAATGAACGTCCAGTGGTCGAAATTTAATCATAATTCATTACTTTCTTGAGTTTCTAATATGTTTGATGATTTTGTCGACATAATGTGCACACTATTCTATTGCAGTTTAGTAAATGAAGTCATGACGTACGGAGAATAAGATTTATAAATAAGGGATTCAACTATGCGATGGTATGAAAATTAATGAACTAATCCAATTTTTTTTAAATTAATAACATTAAAACTTCTCAGTAGCTACTAAAAAAAGGATAAATAGAGAAAGTTCTTTAACAGACGTAAAATAACAAGGGTGTTGTCTGTTTCGTCTCCGCCTATTTAAAAATGGATATTTGTTTTATTTTATCAAGCATTTTATTACATAATACTATTATAAGTGTTATTTTTCTTAACTCAGTGCATTGTTTTTATGTCTTAAGATCTCCATAATGTTATCAATATAGATTAGAATACACTTATTTTTTTAAGTATTACTGTCAAGTGTATGCGGCAAATGATAACTGTTTTATATATTCTGTCTGGAATAATATATTTGAAATTTATTAAAAGATAGTATTGCTCGGAACAAATCAGATTAAGAAACAATAATTTTAATTTAAAAAAATTAAGTTCCCAACTATAATATGGGAAATCAAGTATTACTATTTGTAGCTGGTAGAGACCCGCTGAAGCATTTACTGGTTGTAGCAGGAATGGGTCGACCTACCCGGGGTAGTACCATCCTCTCACAGAAAACCGAAGTGAAGTAAAAGTGCTTTTTTTTTCGAAATGTCTACGCTATTGACCCAGCAAGGTCTTAACAGCTTCACCGGACTACTAAGGCGAGCGCTTAAGGCACTCAGCCGATTTTATTTTGACAACCAGCTCAAGGGTGCACGGCACACCTCGGTTTGGCTATTGCCTGTTGCATGCAAAATCGCGACCTATCTTAGCTAACCTAGCTAACTATTCATATATGTATGAGTTGTTGAAACGTATATGTGTACCAAGCATATACGCCTCAACAACTCCCCCATATATTTATTATCGGAAAGTTGAGAGTTTTTCAGTTCGATAACGGAAAAAGTAAACCCTTCCACTTTAATGTGTAAGCGTGTAGGCGTGCACGTGTGTGGGGGTGATCGTGTAGTGTTGTAGCAGTGATGTATATTTGTGTGTCACCGTATCGCGCAAGCAACGCACTCAAGGGCTCCCTGCCGTGGGATCGAACCTAGGCTTGAGCCGCTGCCGTGGGAGGCCTAATCGGGTGTGCGGGAGCGAAATTAACCCCCAGACCACGGCGGCGTGATCTGTGGTTACACGTGCGTGGGCGTGAGCACGCTCTGTTTCGAGGGACAGGCTGGTACTGATCGTTCACTGACGTGATTAAATCAGGAGGGTCGGTAAAAATGCATCGCGGACGTCTTTTATAACGCGCAGCGTTAGGTACGGGTTCATAGTTTGCGGCGGATACCACTAAGGGATTGGGATGATTCGCAGCTTTTTCAAAATAACTAATCGTAAGTGATTTTACGTACGCCCAGATAGAAGGAATCTCTAGGTCTCTATGGAGATCGACTCTCCGAATGTACCACGGAGCACCGGTCACTTTACGTAAAACACGATTTTGGAGAACCTGCAGCTTATGAAAGTTATCTTTGGACATATGCGCAAAAACGGGGCAGCTATATGTCATTACGGGACGGATACACGTCTTATACAAAGTGAGCTTGTGTCTGAGGGACATCTTACTCTTATGACAAAGCAACGGATGGAGGCGACCCAAGACCATAGCGGCTTTGTTTCGCACTCTGTCTATATGTGAATTGAACTTTAAATGTTTATCTAATGTGACACCGAGTTATTTGACCTCTTCGACCCAAGGGATATCGATTCCGTATAGCCTGATGGGCTCAAATTTATTAGCGCGTTAATGTAAAAGTGCTTGTATTGTTGCGTTTCCTTCGGTCAGTGAAAGCGCCGGAGGCTCGTCTCCGTTCTTCCCTCCTCATTGCCCTCCCCGCCCCAAGCACAAGCTGGCAACGCACTTGAGGCTGCCTCGGTGTTGCTAGTGTCTATGGATGGTGGTGATCACTTAACTTCAGGTGGCCCATCAGTTTGTTTGCCACCTATGATATAAAAAAAACTAACAGAGATTGAAAATGGTTTGGATAAATCAGAAAAATCATTTTTTTATATTATATGAGGCAAAAGAACAGGTGGGTCATCTGATGTTAAGTGATCACCACCGTCCATGGCCACTTGCATCACCAGGGGAGTCGCAAGTGCATTGCCAGCCTGTGTTGGGGGAAGGGGGAGGAAGAATGGAAGAGAAGAGGAGAAGGTGAGAGAAGTTGGTTCTCACTGACCAAACGAAAAGCAACAATGCAAGCACTGTTACTTCACTGCTCCACCACTGTTAAATAATAATAATACATTGTTTGATACCTTTCCAATGTTTCCATACGAAGTAAATACAAAGCCATTTAGACGAGCACTAGTAGTAACAGTTAATCCCGTTCGGGGTTAAATCTCGACAAGAGAGGTACTACATCGACTATGAGCTCCTAACCTCATGAAAATGTATCAGAAAAATCAAGTAACCGCTTCCACGTCTTACATTTCGACGTGTGGTGTGAGTTACGAAAAATTAGCGTTATATAGAATTCAGTAAATTATTACATAGTATAAAACAAAATCCTCTGCCACGTCTGTCTGTTTGTTTGCCAGTCTGTTCGCGATAAACTCAAAAACTACTGAAAGGATATTCATGCGGTTTTCACTAGTAAATACAGTGATTCATGGGAAAGGTTAAGGTATATACTCTGCTTCTAATGATTGTAGCGTAAATCCAGATGTTCTGTAACCCACCTTTATTAAATTCTCAAAAAGCCAAAAATTTTCACTTCTGGTTACCGATTCTAGTACGATAAAACAATCTCTTGCGCTTTCTAGTATTAATGTGGGATTATAAGAATACTTCTATGCTATAGTGTTTCACAACTTTCAAGGCAAAGCAAACTAAATTGAATAAATCATAAACATATAGACATCTTACGAATATTGTTAATTATTTAATATGATTTTTTTTACATATATTTCTAATTTTTTATTTATATTTTTTTCATTGTAGCACGATAAACGTGACTGTACTGTGCCTGATGGTAAGCATAGTACAATCCAAAAGAAGATTACGTGAAGGACAGACAACCTTTATCTAAACCCAGAAGTAGTCAATGTAATTCGCCGACTCACTATAATTCCTGTAAGAATTGTACTGACCCGGCGGACGGAAGAGAACCCTACACCCCCCGGAATATGTCGCCGGAACCCATAATTAAAATAAATAAATAATAATGATTAATAAATCATTCCTTAATTATTTTAAACATTTAAAATTAATTAAGGAATAATGAATAAAACGTATGTCACTTAGATCAAAATATATACGATATATAATGCTTACATCACAAAACTATACGCTTGCACCAAGCACTAGCAGCATAAATATTCAGTGTGGGGCGAAGATCTCTTATTAATGAAAAAGGGTCACGAGGTATTTTAATTCAACTACGTGTTAAGGATTTCGTTGGGATACTTACCCGCGTTACGTGCCCTCCAGGGTATCGCGTAAATTCGACTCGGACTAAAATAATGGACTGGGAACACTTACAGGAATATGAAGCACTGCACAGATTACAAAACAAAAAATACTTTATACTTTTTTTTACGTTTCACCATAATCTCATCTGTGGTCTAATGGTAAGGACACAAAGTCACCAGACGACAAAATTTGCAGTTTAAGAGTGATAGCTAGTCAGACGGACTTAGAAATAATTTTATTTCTTTACTCTATTTCTTTCCTTTATTTATTTATTTTCTAACGGCCATAGATAATATTATATGTCGCTCGCAAAGTTAAGACGTAACTAACAACTATACACATGTTAAAATTCATTGAACAGTTTAGGCTACAGAGCTTGCCAAGTAAACCACCATCGAAATATAACCGTCCTTCTAACCAACCGTTATTAATTTACTGCCCGGTGACTGATCTAGTAACTGAATTAATGAATGTTGGAACATAAAGATAATAGACTAATTGAATAATAAAAGTATATAACAATAACAATTCAACCACCGAGATATTCCTTCAACAAATTTTGGAAAAAATATCCTGAAGTGCACCCAATGATAAATAACATTAGGTAATGGAGGTAGAAGGGTCTGAACGGGGGATTGTCAATACAATATCTGTAGGATAGGACCAACTGATTTACCAATAACAAAGAATTTTTCGGAGTCCTTGTACATTCACTAATTTAAATTTATTATGAATACTATCGGGTGAAGGAAAATATCGTGAGAAAATCTGAACTTGAATCATATTCTTATAGCACAGCTTATATGGGAAAATATAGAACTATGGATTTCTAGAAGCTTAGGAGTGCGCAACATTGACGATAAGATTAAGGAAAGTAGGCTACGATGGTATGGTCGCGTGTAAAGAAAGCCAGCAGACTACGTAGGGAATTTAATACTCCAACTGTCCTTTCTTGGTCCAATACCCAGAGTTAGGCCCAAAACAGATTGAAAAAGTGTAGTTTTAAAAGACGTGAACGAGTGCAAAGTTACCGAAGATGATGACAAGGACAGAGCGAAGTGGAGAAGTAAAGTACGGAAGGCTGACCCCACCACCATGTGGGATAAATAGTCAAGAAGAGAGGATTTCTTGAAGTTCGGAATCACCAATACGTTGTGGGATGGCGCGGTGGTTATGTCCATAATTTCCTTCGGGATGAGGCCTATGCCATTGTAGCAGATCTCTTACATAATTATGTGACAAGACGCAATAATTGCAATAGTTTTTTCTGTTGTTGCTTGTCGCTTCAATAAAAACATAACGTATATAAAAGTCTCCGTTGACAATACTATACACGGAGAGTAAAGATTATTTTCCTCTTTATTAAAACGGAGAAGATGCGAACTGAAAATATTCCCTGTGCAAAGCAACAAGGTCGTTTTGTATAAAATTCGAATAGAATCCTCAAGAGCGGCGGTAACACGAACATTAATAAACCGAAACGAGTGAGGTTCGGAAGTGTTTTCGGTAGAGATTTCCCTTTATACTGACTTCGTTGCTTCTTATAATTTGCATAAAAATATGCTTTATTAACAAATACTGATGCCAGAAAGAGAAAAATATTGTTTTTGCTTAGATAATGCCGAATAAGAATAATCCTTGGGTACTCAATTAATAAAAACCAAATAAGTCTATCACTGGACCAAAATTTCATTCGACATTAAGGATTAAATCTA
>JACEII010000029.1:1841153-1866225 GCA_014332785.1 Antheraea mylitta | reverse complement strand
GATTCTTCTATATTTTTATATTGGTATATATTCAGAATCTCAGAAACGGCGTCATCTATTTCTGTGAAACTTAGTATGTAGGTAGTTTCGGGGACGATAAATCGATCTAGCTAGATTTTATTCATATAAAACCTTTTTTAGTGAACTTTCATGCAATGAAAAAATATAGGTAGAATATAAAGGTAAATTTCAACGGCGCTGCTAAAACAAAAATAGCTCAGATGGAAATCGGTTGCATCGAAAATCCGTGTAACCCTAGTTCGGATCCGACTGGCAGCAGAAGAGATTTTTTTTTTTTTTAATGTTATAAACAAGCCTAACAGTTTATTTTAATTTAAAAATGATTTTTAAAGAACCGACCCAGGCACGGTCGCCCTGATACTTCTATATAAACCGTATATGACAATAGCAATAATAAAACATTTTAAATCCAAAAACTAACAAACATAAAGACTACGAAAACGCGTAGATATAATCGTTCTGAAGAAGAAAATACAAACGAAATTAATAGACCAAACTTTTATGGAAGCTTACGTTCACTGAATAAAGTGATTCAGCTGATCTAAATGTAAGAGATTATCGTACACAAAAGATTCTCATATAGTTCCGTATGAAACATTAATATCTGGCTGCAGACCTTCATAATTGGAGGATATAACGTGGGACTAATGTGGCTGTTATATTACGTTATTGTGCCATTCAGTTCCCTTTTAACTATTCCTTTGTGTATACATTCTGATATGCTTTCCAAATGTGTAAGCATTTATTAAGAAAACTTTGTAAGGAAAGCATCGTGTCTATAAAGTTGCAATAAAGCAATACTGAGGGTAGAATTTGATCACTTAATACAAAAAATTCAAATGAGTTTTAATTTTATTTGGGTAATCGAGTTATTGGGTAATCGTACATTAAAATTGGAAATTTGAGAGTAATACGCATCTATATTTGCCAATACTTACTATAAATGCTTAAGCTAGTATTATCTTCTAAATATTTGCACAATGGATTTATATCCACTGAATTTAGTGCTCGTCCTTACTCAGTATTTTTCACGAGCTAATTTATTGTTTTCTAAAATCCCTTATCAATTATAAATTTACAATTCAATTATTGGACTCAGTTTACGAAGATATTGAGGAATAAATTAAAATAGAAAAACAATTTATAAAAACACTTTACACTGTTAATGCTCTTTAAAAACCTTTCATTAGAGATAGTAGGTTGCGATCTTAATTGAATATTAAGTTATTCTGTTAGGACCCATTAAGTGAAGAGAGACTACTTGAAAACGATCGCTTTTATCGTAAACATCTCTTGCTCGAAGTAATCGGCTAATTGCTTATTGAATATTTCAAAATATACATTTTACGAAATTCGTTCTAAATTTTATGATTACTTACACAAACAAGATATAGAAGATATCTACATATAGATATATCTATACAGACATCTATTCATATATAATTTGAAGCGATGGTGATTCAGTTGATAGCATGTTCGGACATCCATCAATCTACGTAGATTCGTATCCTTACAACCGAGTTTCGATTGGCTGACCCCTTGTTCATCAAAATTGAATGAATTTAGTTTAGGCATTACATAGGAACATACGTAAATACAAACATACATACATAAACTGCTAAAATCATAACACTTCCTTCCTTCCTAGCTCCGTCATACTCGGGTAGAACGAGGAAGATATTACATTCATGGCCATATTGAATGATGTGAGGACGCCTTAACCTTAACCTCGTTACAGCTATAAAACATGTCCGTCTCCAAAACTAAACACTAAATAAACACAAGACGAGAATCTTGAATCTCAAGGATTATGCTGTATATATAACTCACGAGCCGACATCGGTCCTAAGCTCGCGTATTTTACTCCTTCCTTCAAGAGATATCAACAGAACCCTAGTAATTACTCGGGTTAAGCGGCAAGACCCGAATTCCGTGTTAAAAGCCCTCAGGGATACGCCACCGATGTACATTATCACCTATTATGTTTGACCCTTGCATTGCTATATAAACAGAGATCGAGTGAAGGAATAAGTGTATCAGGAAGGTCCAGTTACAATGGTTCCTTGATAGAGTGTTTCTGAGATCTTTGGTGAAGGCTCTTTGTTTATATGTTGTTGTTTATCAAGATTTCATCTTGAATGTAAGACATTAAAACATTTTTCTTATACATCTCTATATATAAATTTATTCTGTACGTGTGTATGTCACTGAACTCCTCCTAAACGTCTGGACCGATTTTGATAAAATTTTGTGTGCGTGTTCCTGTGGATCCAAGAATGGTTTTGATTGACAATTGGGCCCGGTAGGTGGCGCTGCGATTGAATATTAGTTTTTTTTTTATTATCAGGGCAAGGCAATGTCCGCCCGCTAGTATGTATATAAAAATATAGATGCGAATGTCACTTTATTTATTTGTTTCTAGGTTCTACGGCTTGACTAAATAACCAGTCATTAAACTATATATTGTAAAGGTTATAGCAAAGGAAATAGAAATATTAAAAAAAATGTTCCTGTGGGATAGATCAATTTTAAATTAACGTAAGCGAAGTCGCAGGTAAAAGCTAGTCGTTAATAAAACAAGTTTATTAATAATAAAATTTAACTAACGAAATGAATAAAATTTACTATAATACATCTTTTCTAAGAATTCAATTATCTTTTAATCTGTCAATGTCTGAATGAAATAGTGAAGAGTAAATAAATCACTATCATTTATAGTAAATATTACTGAAGAATGATTGATTATCTTGTAAAAACAAAGTAAAATGTATAGGTACACATTTAGAATGTTTGTAAAAAACATATTTTCTGTGTACTTTATTTGTTAAATTGTAGCTTATTTTATAGAGTTTATTTGACGCGTCCCACTTGTTTCTTAATATTGTTTTACAAGGATATGGAACTTTTAAAAACAGATTTTGATAAACCTTCTTAATCGTTAACATGATTGAGCATTACGCTAATATACTTCTGCATGGAGTATAAAACTAACAACACCTTTTCCACAGAAGGCGACCCGAATTCAGCTTTCCCATTTTCATTCAGGACAATAATCTACAAAATGCATCGTCAGCCTTATGGACATCGGCATTTGGCCACTTACCTCAGACCCCTGAAATACTCTCACTGTGCTGACAAGTTTCCCTATTTTGGAGATCATGGTAAATCGGACATATTAGTGGATTCCAATCCGCTATTAATATAGATTTCCCATCGGCTTCTAGTTGCGGAATGCAGAAATTTTGATCGTTCTATCGTTTCAGTGCTTTGATTTCTGATCATTTTTTTTATTCTAATATGTTATTATTTCTTTATCTTTAAGCAATATTCGAGCTGTCAATTATTTTACGTAAAATATAGATTTAACCTTGCAGTTTTTTTTTATTTAACACAAGTACTTTTTTCAATATGTTCCTAATTAAATAATAAGTACTTCTGTATTTTATAGAAGTTATTAATCATCTCCTTAATTGGCATCTACAATTAAAGATGTCGGACTTAATTTGCCAAAATTGTATATTCGATTAACGTAAGAAAGAAAAGGCATAATTTTCATCACGGTAAAAATGCACATCTGACTAGCATTCTAAAGAGTGACAATGTCATTAAAGATGATAACACGGTAAAACTACAAAGGAGACTGACATTTAAGTAAGAGAAACATAGCGACAAATTCTCAATATGGAGATTATTATTACCCAATAGTAAAATCGCATCAAAATATTCGGGTACCAGGCTACGAAAATTGTACCGTATTGGATCACAATAACCATAAAGTGGATATAACACTCATGATAGTAGGACGCTCATGAAGTGTTTTGTGAACAGTCGATGTATATCACTCCGCAGGGTGATAGTGTCTATACTCAACTATTACCATACTATAAACATACCACCATGCACAATTTGATAACCCCATCATACTCGTAATTACAGTGCAGCTACTTTGCTTTACTCGGACCAAAAAAATGGTACACTTCATTTTTTTTACTTTAATCTCATCCTCATCTTAGAAGTCAAATTCATCACTGATTGATACAATTTTCCAGTAGGAATTCTATTCCATTAAAGTGTAATTGCTGTAAATTACACTTTATGAATCAGTTTTGACAAAACGATCAATTTAATCAAGTCTCAAATAAAAAAAAATTGGAGCCCTCAGTAGTGTGCCATTACATACACCATTGTAGATTTTGATTCGCAATATTGTAAACTTTACCGTAAGAGACAAAGGAAAGAAATTTAAATTACAGTCAACTGTTTCAAAAGTTTATATTTTACTACTAACAAATTCATCAGGTGAAGAATTTTTCAATTAACTTAAAAAAATGAAATGAAAGTCCTGAACTAGTATGACACGGGAGAAATTCACCTCTGACCATATATTTAAGCTTCGCTGAGCGGCAATAACAGTAAACCGTCCTGGGGGAATACCTGCCCAGGATTGTAATCAGTATTGCTTAGTTTTGAGTTTAAGTATAAGTGAATACGGACGAGTGGAAACGACAGTTATACGAAAAATAGTATCAATGTTGGCTGGGTATTTTTCGATGTATATGGTGTTATAAACAATAAAAAAGTTATATAATATAATATAAACAGAAAATGTAGTCTTTTTTATTATAGACAATAATGAGAAAGGGACACCTTCCATTTAAAAATAATAGAAACGACTATCATCATTTTCTAGATAATCGAAGATAGAGTAATTTAAACAAGTGAAACTTTGTAATTAGTCATCAAAAGGTGATTGCATTTGTCCGAGAAACTAATATTCTTTCAGAAATAGGCCAAAAAAATCTATACCAAATAATTTCATACTGGTATCGTATTTTATAATAATGAACCAAAAAGTTTTTCTCAAAAAAAGTTTAAGACATAAAATAGAAATTAAAATCAAACATTGATGTCTCATAATGTTATAAAAAAATTTACTAGGTCAATTCAGTAGAGGCATAACATCCATCACATCGAAAATTCTGTTAACGGACTGGATTATCGACACTCTTTTAAAATGAGTCTGTGATAGGATATTTTCTATTAATTATAATAAATTTGATTTATATATAATAATTATCTATTAATTATTATAATTAAAAATATAGTACGGAACCCTCAGCCAGTTTTCAATACTTGTTTTTTTTATGTGTAGGTACTACAAAAATTCTCAGTTTTTTTTCTTTTTATAAAGTATCAGCTAATGCTCTAATTGATCTTATATTTTTTAAAGTTTTAAATTAGTAAATAAATACTATTCAATATCCAGAAAATTCTCTTCTACTTAGACACGAAATGCATACCTAACTGTTCGCAATCCGACTCTGCGCTCACTTCAGTCGAGATTTAAGAAGATAGGTAATACCTACGTCGCTACTCGTACCGAGTGTCTCTTTCTTTATAGACATTTTAAAGGTGTGACGTTGTCTGACTTTAATTAAAAGCACTAGAATACGTGAAAGAGACGAAGACGTAGTATAATACGATTTTTTATGATGATTAATTATTTAAATTACTTTTGTTAGCCAACGTCAACACGCAAACTGTACGCTATAATATATTACAATCAGAAACAATAATAAATTAGTCATCCCATGCTTTAGGTTAATTTACACTGCCAACAGTTTTTTTAAGTAATAATGTTAGATTCTACAATAAAGACTCATCGCCGATTTGTGTTTAATGAGTTTAAGCACCATGTCAAGCAAGCTTGGATATGAGAAAGCCATTATTATATGAATTCATATGTGAACGATGGTGACGGTTAAAAATGACGCCTGTCTATCGGTTAAAAACATTTGTAATTTTTGGCGGTTCTTCTCAATGACTGGTGTTATTAGACACACCCGCGAGGCAAAACTACAACACCACCGGAACATTACTAGATCCACTATATTAGAGATACATAATTTATACACATAAATAAGGAAAGTTATATAAATTGACTTATAACTTAAATAACAATAATTTGCTATTTAATTATGGCTATTATCTTTGTGTTACTAATTATATTGGGGAAAGTAATTGCTTTGACTTTCATAGTTCGGCATAAAAAAGGCAAGATACCTTTAACTACACGCACTTCTACGTGAAAGTTATTATAAGGCGAAGCTCTGCCCGGATAAATAGTCGCAGTGTCTACAGAGTGTTAATGGTTTCCTTGACCGACCGGCTGATATATACACGAATTTTCTAACAATTTTCCAAACCTGTGGTAGTTTGACGTTCATAAAGCCCCTTCTCAATAAAGTATTTTTAATTTTAATTTAGATTCTGCGGACTTACGATCGAAACCTTAAATTCAATATTGCTACAGAAAACAATATAAGGTATTTATTATGCAAGAAGTTTTTAATTCATTATGCTCTATTTATTTTTTTAATTGCTCTACTGTGGACATGACCTCAGGCCTACCGGTTAGTTTGAAGAGCGGAAGAATAATTTAATCGTAGATATAAAGTGTAAGATGCTGTATTTTACTGACACGAGTAAAATAGTTATAAAGGATTATAACATATTTAAGATTTTATTTGTCTGATGGAATAAGTCCATATTACAACTAAGTCAAACTTTCAACATTCACAAAATGATATATGTATATTATATACACGTATCTTAAGTATTATTTAAAAACGTCTTTTGTTTTGCAATTGCCAAACCTAAAACAAACGAACCATGTAACTATATTTATCGGTTTAAATAAAGTACATTTATCAGCAATTTCTTTGTTCAAATCGTCGGTACTTTCCTTAGAAAATATAATAACTGTTTTATAAGTTTTACCCATTTTTCACTAGAATTTTTCCGTAAGTTTTTAAACATCATAATAACGTAATAATAAAGTTTTATTAAATGATGTAAGAATTTCTAATTACAGCGATCTAAGGTTGATTAGAATAATAACTTTAAAGAAACATTCAGGTAAATCAAAAGTAATTATATTTTACATCGTAACCGTTTTAATTATAAAGGTCAAGCAAGCTATAAAAATAAGAAAGTAAGTTTTTTAGAATACAAATGACACGCAGAGTTTCAACGCACCTGATTGTATCGGGCAACGGGTAAACAAATAAAATATTATAAAGAATTTGAAGTCACAACTTTTCTTTGTCGTATACTTATATCTCAGAATAAACATTTCGCCTTCTCTATTCTTTACTTCTACATTTTGAACCATAGTACCTTTTTTTTTCTCGAACTGACTTGGTATTGACCTACCAAGAAGATCTTCACTTGATTACGTCATAATACCTATTTACTTTTAGTATCTGTAGCTATAAATTTAGTTAAAGAAAAAATATTTATTACGTTAAAATCAATATACTAGGTACCCATCCCGGCTTTCCAAGGATTTTTTTTATATCATAGGAAGCAAACGAACAGGCGGATCACCTGATGTTAAGTGATCATCGCCGTCTATAGACACTAGCAACACCAAGAGAGTCGCAAGTACGTTGCCTGCCTGTGTTTGGGAGGAATGGGAGGAAAGAGGGAGGGGAGGTGGAACGTGAAGTCGGTTTTCTGTGAGAGGATAATACTTACCCCGGACAAGCCGACCCATTCCTGCTTAAAACAAAAATAACCTCAACGTGGCTCTACTATGGTAGGATGGAATGGATGCACTTATGATAGAAATTAAATGTAGTTTTCCCACTACTGTTCAACCACGTAATTGAATAAAATAGCAACCGAACGTGAACCTGTCAATTCTGTCAATATTTTTCAAAAACTTCCTCTATATTTGGTTTCATTCACTCACGCTTTTCCATACGATTTTTTAAACAGCTTCCTTTATACAAACCTTGACCTGACAATCACGAGTACAACAAAGAAAATATTAACCAAATAGGTAGCCGTTCTAATGTATTACGCTTACATACTTTCGGCAATTGGAAAATAACTAAACGTACCGGACCGTACCATTATTGGGACTGTGACCATTCGATGAAGATTTTTACAGGCGGTTCTAAGCTATTTAGTTTTTGGGATTTAATATAACCTTTGTTGTCTTTAATGTCCAAAGGTGTGTGTGCGAGTCAGCTAGACTCAGAATTTATATGCATTGTTTTCCATTATTTGTTGAGTTTTAACGCCGACATCTTTTTACTAAAATATTATAATACTTTTGTAGAAAAAAGTACAGTTTCTATTAATTTCCTCTTCCATACAACCTTATTCGAAGTCTTCTTATGCTGGGTTCAATGTCCGAAATTCGGCTGTCCAGTTTCGTACCTCCCCTTACAGCCATAAAGCAAACACTGTGGAACATAACACTGGCACAATCTGATAAGTAGCGTGGGGTGGACAACAGCCTTCGTGGCTTTAGGGAACAAAACACATGAGTTCGGAGTGGTCACGGCTTTCGAGCACGCATATTCGTTAGCCATAGGCGATGAATATAGCATATTGATATTTCTTAAGGACTTATTTGCAAATGGTGTGAAAAGTATAAATATTTCTTTCATCGAAGTCCTTGAAGCGATACTACGAGGGTTGGCATAATTGTATTGACTTAAAGTGACTTCATAGGCATCTAAACGGTTGGAATCCATTTTTTGATTAATATTTACAATTCATTACATACATTACATACAAGTCATAGAATCGACATAAAATAATCACACAAACATCTTTGTCGCGTATCATTTTGAATCTAAGATATCATTTAAGATCTTGATTTAAATAATATGTTATTATGGACAGTTTCGTTCTACCTTATATATCCAACGTAAATAAAATATTTCAATGGTTTAAGAATAAATCGATTAAATATATTGATTAAGATAGCATCGCATGTAATATATATATATTTTTTTTATATTATAGGGGGCAAACGAAATGACAGGTCACCCTATGGTAGGTGATCACCGCGGTCCATAGACACTTACAACACCGGGGGAGTCAAAATTGCGTTGCCGGCCTTTAAAAAAAGTGTACGCTCTATAAATGTCTTTTTAATAATAACCTCCAAGATGGAAATGTTTATTCTGGGTTATTCTTAGGTCATAAATAGGGTACCTATGTATTATCGTATTATTATGAACTTTTTTGTAGGCATTTTTGAGACTATTCATTGTTAGGTATCGGATAAGTTTTGTTATTAATTTAAAACCCAAAAATTCCTTTGTAGGGCTTCATTAAAATGTCCGGAAATATATCTACTACATATAAATAAATATATTATGTAAGTAGCCCTTCCAGAAAAAGTTTTTGGAGTAACAGTGAAAACTGTATCAAAAATCGTTACTTAGTTTAAAAGATCTAAAATAATAGAGACAAATATAAAAAGTAGGTTGTATTATGATCTTAGCATATGTAGTAATTACGTTATGTATACAAATATAAATGATATGGTCTTTACTAAAAGTATGGTAAAAAAAATGATTTTTTAATATTCTTGATATTAATGAGTATTATAATATAAAGGTTTTACGTAATATTTAGTTATCCACAAATAAAAATTTTGAACGCGGCGTCTTTTAATAACATAAAAAATTGAGCCGTCACTGGACGCCTGGCAGATGTGAAATATTGAAATTATTCGAATCGAACGAATCTCAAATTATCAAATTACACTATAGGTATAAGCGCTCAGTGCGGCAACAGAAACTGCGCACAGTCGCTTGCGCATGGCATAGCGTCGTCACGTCTCACGCAATCGCCACACCAACAATCATGTTTACCCGCGCCTATAGATATTTCCCATCAATAAAAAAATATATAAAGCTATAATATAAGAAAAATATCTGTCAAATCTATAAGTTATGTTACAATATAATATAGTTAATAGACACGCACATAAATTTACGGATTTGAAAGAAACTGCCATAATGTTTAAAGGTGCGTTTTGTTTGTTTGCACACGAGAGATGATAAATGAAAAAAAAAAAATCCGAATGTATGTGAAAACAGGAACAAGAGACAACTGACAGTGACTTATAAGGATCAAATGGAAAAGTACTGACCGTACTAGGGAAAGCGAGGTTCTCTCGGAATCGGCTTATTTACATGAAGGATTAATCAATCCAAAGAAACCAAAACAGTCTGCGTTTGAAGAGTAAATGGTACATCAACTAATCTACTTATTCCGGTAGAGATATTACGAAGTTATTAATAAATGTAAACATTATATTCAATATTAAATAGTAGTCACAATTGATTTTTTTTTTGTTAGAGTAGCCAACGAACAGGCGGGTCAACTGACGGTAATGATCACAGCCGTTCATAAACACTAGTAACGCCGGAGGAGTCGCATGCGTCGCCGGCCTTTTAAAGAAGTGTTCGCTCGTTTCTTCAAGGTTTGTAACTCGTAATTGTTTGGAAACACCGCCGCTGGGAATCGATTCCACAAGATCGAAGTACGAGGCAGAAATGACAATGATAATGAGGTCAATATTGACAAAATAGCTTCATTGAAAATTGTCTTAAATAGCATCTTCAAACTGTCTGTGGTACAGTCACATATCCGTTTGAAAGCTCGTCAGAAATTCTTTTGGTGACACTGTTTAAAACTATTATGGATTCGGTGATAGTTTATAAAAAAAGTGGGTGTGTACTTATGTACACGCGTTAGAAGTTATACTTCGTTGGCGTGACAAAATAAAAATCTTTTGAATTAAAATCAATTTTTTTATCTCTCTATTTTATCTTTTTTTTAAATTTTCTGATAAAAAAAAATACCTTTCGCCTTATTCTACGTTTGTAGAAAACGACACTAACAATAGAAAAAGGTATTTAATACATTGAAAATTTTAATACAAAGAAACAAAATGTTGACTATAGCTAACTTCAGGGTGTCTGTTTTTCGTGACGGTGTGTGCGCGCATCGTAAAATTTACTCTCATCATTTTTCCCTAAGGCGCCAAAAGTTCTAAACTAAACTTCAAAAAATAATTGTGGGAGTATGAATACGGAGTATGAATACTAATTTGAAAATTATCGGCAAAATATATGATTAATACAAAAGATAATCCAAGATATTAAATACACAATATAAAAGAGTTCTGAATCGTAAGCTTCTCCGTCTCGTCCGAATTCTGTGTCTACTCGGGGTTCAGGGAAAATCCTTATTAATAGACAAAAGCAAAGGGACAGCGCGGCAACTGGTTGGATTCTGGAAGGATCGACTGACGGAGATTGATCGCGTTTTTAATCCGATTTGACGAAAACGATAAATCTTTTACAAGTTTGACTTCTTCTTTTATATATTTTATCGCTTTTGAAATCTATTCGCTTTTGTTCCCATAAAAGCAGATAATAATCGTGTTATAATAATTGTGATATTCATAGCTTAACATACACTGCGATGTTATCTAGTTTCCGACTTTATCAGCAGTCTTCTCTTTTTAAACTTTACGTAGGTATTTGTTATTCATGATGTAACTCATCGAACGTTTAGGTGGTAGAGCCACACTGAAGGTATTTCTGGCTTCAGCATGAATAGGTCGGCTCGTTCGGGGTAGTACCATCCTCTCACAGAAACACCAACGTAAAGTAAGTGCTTGCATTGTTGCGTTTCGTTCGGTCAGTGAGAGAACCGGTGACACACCTCTCCTCACCTTCCCACTCTCCTTTTCCCATCCTCTCCCCCCGTCAACCCCAACACAGGCTGGCAACGCACATGCGACTCCCCTGGTGTTGCAAGTGTCTATAGACGGTGGTGATCACTTAACATCAGGTGACCCACTTGTTAGGCCTATGATATAAACAAACATTTGGGAGTTACTAAGTAATACCATTTACCAAGTCACTTTCCGGTAATCGTGCCGTATTACCGGTAACAATAATAATGTTTAAATCAGAATACAATCGTATCATACTAGCGATTACCTGCAGTCTCTCGGATGTAAATTTTCAAATATTTAAATACTATAACTACACTTACGGTATATTATCTCGCAGAGATAGGCACTCACAGTTCGGCTTTTATTGGTAATGTTCGAAGAGGCATCTAATGCGATCTCGGTTCCCGATATATGCACTACCGGGTAATACGTCTCCTCCGTACTTACACGAAATCGCTTACTGTCCAGCATGCTAACATTATGCTTACAATTTGTATGTTAATTGCTCTACTCCTAACGATCATTATACATTATATAACTTTCTATAATCAATACTAACTAATATTACTTGACTTTTAAGTCTTAACAACTGAATCGATCATTATGAAATTTTGCATACATGTAGTAGTTAAAGATACTGAAAATAGAGTATAATTTATCCAGAAAAAAATATTGTTCACAAGTGATTCAAAGAATCATAAATGTCATAAGTCACATCTACATTAATGCCAGCGTAGACACGGATAAAAACTTGTAAGCACACAAAAAAATTTCAATTACATCTTTACTGTCAGAGAATAACGCGTTAAAACAAACAAAAGAGAGTGTCTCTTGATCTTCATAATATTACTATTAAAATGTAAGGCTTCGTTATATTGTCCCTAACAATTCTTGGTAAAAGCATACGGCTGTTACTCACAGAACGCAAAAGGCCACATGGAATAAAAATAGTTTCGCCGGATTACACCGAAAATTCTCCTCCTTGATCCAGCAAGTGGATTTCCAGTGAAAAGCCTGTTATAATAAATTACATTTTAGGGAACATATTTCTTATATTATTTGTACCCTACAAGCCAGTAAAACATCTAGTAACATAAATCTAAATAGACTTTCAACCCTACTATGGCATATGTAATCTAGTAGGTTAAGTAAATTAAATAAAATTATGAATTACATTACTACATCTGTTTACATATAAATAAAATTGTATATATTATTTATTCTGGCTGAAATGGAATGGCTGAACGGATTTTGAAGAAGTCTTTACAGGCAGACAGAGAACTTTTTAGAATATGGCCTACTTAGTTACCACAAAACATTTCCATAAGCGATAAGCAGTAATATTAAAATGTAAACATATCTGTAATTTGAAATGAGTAAATGATAAACAGCCTATAATTAAAATAGAGAGATAGAACTAAACTATGTAATAAATGTGAATGATTTTTTTGTAATCAAATTTATAGCTTGTTAAATGTGAATTGAAGATGTGTATACTAAGTGTTTATATTAACTATTTACTGTATTTCCGTATACAATTGTGTTAAGATTTTTAATTAAAACAAATATTATTATTTACGATTTATAGGACTTTATGTTTAAGGGCGAAATACTAATATCATTGTATAGAATCGGTACGTAATAAGTTGGCTCTAGAACTCGACTAACCTACTATGGCCCGAGCTAATATGATCAAGGTGAGCCCAAAAATTGTGCACCGCCGCGGGACGCCGGGTAAATGTGAAACACCGAAATTATTTTGTACAGGTAACATGTATAAAATGATAGTTTACAACAGAAAATAAATATAGCATAATCTAAAATGAAATATTAGGGATATTTTCAAGCAATAACATGACTGTTTACTGAATAAATATTAATAAAATACATAAATAAAACAATCAAAATCATAAAACCTGGTGACGTCACCATGCGCATAAAAATTAGTCTGAGCCGCCACATTAGATGGTTCATATCAAAACCCAGTGTTCAATATTACCACACATTTAAGCCTTTTTTAAATTACTTATTTGTCTCTTGTTAATTTAAACGCACATTTGACGTTTCGGTGAACCCAAGTTTTAAATAAAAAAAAATGTAGACAATCTTTTATTGAATAATATAGAATTAATCACAATATTAAGTGTCACTACAATTTGCGCGAAACTTTAAAAACAAAATCCATAAACCTTGATTGTACATCAAATTGCCACTGGGCTTCTAGGAAAATATGCCTTTTTCGAACTGGGGCTTGAATATTACGTATTACTTTATACAATAAATTACATATGAGCTCTTAGGAGGCTAAGATACGTATATAAAAATATAGAAACATAATTAAATATAAATGTAGAAAAACACGGTAACATTAGTTCTCCCGTCCGATTTAACCACACTGTAACTAGTCGCTGTACAAGGTACAACCCACAAATGATAAACAGTCTCGAATCACACTTGTGCGTGTGAGCTCACTATAAATTTCTTGGAAAAAATTGTCGGAGGGCATACTGGGGCGATATCGTAACTAATAAAAAATGCTACGGTTACTACAGTGTAACCACGCTGTCAATTTACTAGGATATGATCATATTTTTTTTTTCTTTTATAAAAATGTGATAAATTGACAACCGTATACCTGGTAAGTACAGGATAATCCAAAAACAATTGCGATTAATGCGTCATTAATGAGTCGTACTGTCAATAATTTACCTTGACGTTACGCTTGAAAGACTCGATGTAAAGTGTTTCTAAAATGACAAAAGCGATTTAAAAATGAATAAAATGGTTATTTCGTAGGGAAATAATTAATGGATGCGCGACACCGATTACCTAGATATGCTCGTCACGTAACGCTTGTACCAGACATTGTATATATTCGACTGTATCATATGCGTGTTTTAATGTGTGAAATCTTGTGATTTCGTGACACCAACCATTACCGATGACTTCTACATGCTCGTGACGTATTGCGCTTGTACAGCCCAATACATATTTGTTTGATTAATAAGCTGTATTATAATTTACAAATTAAGAAATTGAAAAAAGTAAATTTTCAAAAAAAAGAATTAACCGACTTCAATATTAATCAGAGGCATAAAAATAAGGCACTAAAAACCGGAAAATAAATAGTTTATTAAATTAATCAAATTAAATAAAACATATGAATATGTGTGCTACCAAGAGATGTATTGGAAGTCGGTGCCAATCGAAAATCATATCATCTACATCTAGGTACAAAGGCACCGACTTCCAATTTTTATGCCTCTGATTAATATTGAAGTCGGTTAATTCTTTTTTTTGAAAATTTACTTTATTTTTTCATTTTTAGTGTACATAATTTTTCTTTTCTAAAACATGCAGGTCACCTGATGGTAAGTGATCACCGTCGCCCATGAATACCTGCAACACGAGAGGAATCACAGATGCGTTGCCGCCCCTAAGAAAGGTGTAGGCTTGTTTCTTGAAAGTTGTGTTACTTTGTCACGGATCCCATAATCAGAACCTAACTATAAAAAAGAATCATCGAAATCGGTTCAGCCAGTCCAAAGTTTGAGGTAACAAACATAAAAAAAAACATACAGTCGAATTGATAACCTCCTCCTTTTTTTGAAGTCGGTTAATAAATTAGAATATAATTGATTTCAAAACTGAAGGAAGTGAACAGATCATTCATTCTTTTCTGTAGTCCGGTGAAGCTGTAAAGACCTCACTAGGTCAATAGCGTAGTCAGTTCGAGAAAAAAAAAAAAAAAAATTCATTCTTTTGAGTTTCACTCCTATCGGCAGTCTTTATGGCGACCTCTTTATCTACATTTTATTAAGTTTATAGCATTTCACTACAATCTCACCTAATAGTGAGTGGGAGTGTGGCCTAAGACTTTAAGCATGGTATATCTAGACGGAGACCGCTCTGAAATACAGCTGTCGAAACGTCGGGACAAACCTATAGGTGCTTGCGGCAATTGCCAACACGCGGTTGGTAGATAGTCAAGCAGGCTTACAAAAAGCCCTAATACCATGCAATGGTTTTATAACGTTGATTTCCTTCATCATAAACTTAAATTAACACAAGAAAAAAACACAAAAATATGACTCAGTGGTAATTGTAATCAGTAACCATGTTGACTACTTTCTCTTCCTGAGTTGAAAATATGACGTTAAGCACCAATAGAGTTAATTAATTAATTATCTCAAGCTCTTGAAATAGACACGATAAGACACCTGATGTTTGACGACTCTTTAGCGTGATTGTAATACGCCATTCGCTTAATAAAATAAAGTAACCAGTCTCATACATTTAGAATACAAGAAAACAGATAAATAAATTAGTAACCACACTTACTTCTCGATGAAGAAGTTTTTAATGTTATCAATTTTAATAAAACCCGCTATTTGATGACACAGCAGCATATAAACCTATGTACTGTTCAATCATCAATAGCCATGAAAATGATTATGTAGATATATTGAACATATGGTAAACGAAGAGTATTCACATAATAACGATTTTAATGTAATATATATCACGATAAAGAGAAATCACAACAAATTATAATAGCAAACAAAAGAGGAGAAAAAGAATCCACATCTATGTACCTATAAACAAAAAATATCCAGCAATAACTTATTTAGATGGCAACACCACATTTAGGCCTGTATTCATTCGACCAAAGCTTTTCTCATTACGACCAAAATTCAATTGAGTCGCTCTCAAAAGGAAAAATAATGTCGCGGCAAAAGTTGACGAAAATACGGCAACACACAAACTCACTGACGACGTCTTTTCAGTAAACATCCTGAATAAATATGCTTTTAAAGTAATGAATGTGAGTAGTTTGTGTTAAAAGTTAAATGTTTTAGTGATTAGCGTATTAGGAAAGAAGATAGAAAATATGTTTATTCAGTACATTTAACACAAATACCTGGACGACCGAATCTTGCTCGGTTCTTTAAAAAATACTTTTTTTTATTAAAATAAATTGTTAGGTTTGCCGCACAAAATTAGCATTTTTTTCACAAAAAAAAATCTCTTTTGCTGTCACTCGGATTCGAACTGAGGTTAGACGGATTATTGAATCAACCGATTTCCATCTGAGCTATATTTGTTTTGTATTCTAGCTATATATTTTCATTGCTTGAAGAAAAAATGTTAAAAAAGTGAAAAAAGTTAATGAAGGTTTTCCATGAATAAAATCTAACTAGATCGATTAACGTCCCCGAAACCATCTGCATACTAAGTTTCACGGAAATCGCTGACGCCGTTTCCGAGATCCTGAATGTATAACAATATAAAGATATACAAGAATTGCTCGTTTAAAGGTATTAGATAGAGATAGATTTACAGTATAATGGAGATAAGCCATAAGTGACACATTGCTAGTGATGCATATTTATTGTAATTATTATATGATAGAAAACCCTTGGTGAAACCAATATTGTAATAACTATATATGTAAAAATTTGAATTAATTAATTGACTGTTGATTTCTATATGAGTAAATAAATAAAATAATATACATAAAAGTATAGTAAGACAAGGGCTGCATGGAAGAAACGGTACTTGGTCTTGGCATAAGCTGCAGATTTGCATGTGCAAGCGCTGCAGCGCTGGTTTTCAGAAAAAGCCTGCTGTACAAGAATACATGGACGAAATTAGAAACACACGGACGCATTTACAGGTGATTTCAAATTAGACTTCCAAGGACAAGGATCAATCGACGTAGGATCGAATAGTTGCGAATTTGTCGAAGCTTTCGACAAAGGAAAACACCGAGATAAGACCTCAGCATGTGGATCAGTTTTTTCTACGTTCACCTGGCTAGCTACAATCTTGAAGTTGAATATCTGTCACCAAACATCTGCTGGTGTATTGCTGGAGTTGCACTTGAGGGCCAGACACTCTGGGTGTTATCGAAAAAAAGTTAAATACGTAACAAATATTTTCTTTAAAAAGGTTACTTAATACGTATTTAATACATGCACCGCTCTCGCTGAATGCTCGCCATCCTGCTCTTTGTCTCGTTTTGATTAGGTTAGGTTTAACTTGCGAAAAAAAGATAACGCGAACTTGCCTCGGGCGAGCGGGGTGCATTTTACACGAAACCTTTTTAAATTAAGTATTTAATACGTATTTAATTTTCTTGTAATAGCACCTTCTATGTTTAGTACGTTTACCATCTTGGAACACATCGTCATTTCAGATCAGGCGAGTTTATGGACAAACGCTAATACCTATCAAGTTGCAAAAAAATGGAATGATAATATTATATATAGGAGTATTTTCTTTCCTTTCTCTTCTAGCAATGTGTAAATTTGTGTCATTCGGATTAGTCCTGCGTTAATCGCGATCATACTGAAAGATAAGTTGCTTAAGAGCCCGTTTATTATAGTCTAGGAAGGAACGTAATTAAACCGCTAACATCCGTCTTATTTCGATAAAAAAGCTATTTATAATAATGAATTTTAATAACTTACTAAATGGATAAATTAATTATTTTTAAACTAATTATATCTTTTATTAGGGTATTTAATCTAGGGAGAGTGGGGGAATTGGGAACACTTAATTTCAAACGCTAAAAAAGAATAGAAAAATGTTATAAACTTAATTAAATTTTATTGCTGCATGAACTTTAGTTATCTATGTACTTAGTAGTCGTAAAACGTTATTTTAAATTTATGTTTTAATATAAATATAAACTAAAACAAAATACATTGCCGTTCCTTTTTACCCGATACCCCTATGGGGTAATTGCGATCATCCCGTGGGGGAAATGGAAATAATATGAGGTAATTAAGAAAGATATTTGATCGATCTTTCTTACGTAATTACGAGGCATCTGAAATAATTTGTAAAGTTTCAATATTTTTACACAATCAACCAGCAGTACTGTGGGTTATCAAGAGGGTAAGGGGTAGTTGGGAACGTTCCAAATTACTCACCTAATGTAGTTCCCAATTACCCGATTCAGTCAATATAAATAAAAATTGCCACCACTCTCAAAAGAATATTTTATTCACTTCAATCTATGTTGCATTTGAAAACAGATACTGTGTGTATGATATGAACAAAAACACAATACCTTTAAACTCAAAAATTAATACTTACATGTGTTATACTGATGACAAAAATTATATCAAAAATACAAAAATAATTGTTCGACTTACCGTGACAAAACTAGTGCGTCCTTTCAATTCCACTTTCTCATACGCAATGAATGGCTCTGCATTTAGCTCTAGAATAGGTTCGCGATAATGTAGCACGGGGAGATGTACTATTTATCTAACTGTTCCCAATTACCCGCCGTTCTCAATTACCCTACCCTCCCCTATACTAATTTTATAATGAGGTAATGTTTGTGAGTTTATGATGTTGTAGGGTATAATCTCAGGAAGTACTGGTCCGATTTGAAAAATGCCTTCAATGTTATATAGCTCATTTATCGATGAAAGTTATAGGCTATATATCATCACGCTAATACCAATTGGAGCGGAGCACCAATGAAGAATGTATAAAAATTAGGGTTTTTTTCCTCTTGAGAGCTTCCGTTGCGTGATAGGGTTAACCCAAAGTAACTATTCCACGCGACCGAAGTCACGGGGAGAGGCTGGTACATGATAACCTTAACTAATTTTATAAATGCGAATAACAAAAAAGTCCCGGTTCATTCCCAAGGATTCGAACCTACGTCGATAGACGCGGTGTCTTAATACGCTAACCACTGAGCTAACATCGTTAATAAAGATGCTTACTACCACTGCATAATAAATTGTAGTGAAGGAATAAAAAATAGCCTACAGATACGTGAAAAAAAACAAAACAGTTTTCTCGAGAGTAAAACACCAAGATTTTTAAGCTATTGCATAGCTTCTATCGCGGGCCTTGAGCGTGGAGACCGAATCCAAAAATTCCGTAACGAAAAAACCTAACACCCCCCACTCTGCCTACCATGTAGCTCGGCCGAGCGTTCGATTAACATACATATGGTACGATTGTGCAAAGCTCGCACGGATTGAGACTTTTTTTTTTCGAAATGACTACGGTATTGACCCAGCAAGGTTTAAAAAGCTTCATCGGACTACTAAGGCGAACGCTTAAGGCACTCAGCCGATTTTATTTTGACAACCAGCTCAAGGGTGCAAGGCACACCTTGGCTTGGCTGTTGCCTGTTGCATGCAAAATCGTGACCTATCTTAGCTAACTATTCATATATGTATGAGTTGTTGAAACGTATATGTGTACCCAGCATACACGCCTCAACAACTCCTCCACATATTTATTATCGGAAAATTGAGAGTTTTTCAGTTCAATAAGGGAAAAAAAAAGTAAACCCTTCCACTTTCATGTGTAAGTGTGTAGGCGTGCACTTGTGTGGGGGTGATCGTTTAGTGTTGTAGCATTGATGTATATTTGTGTGTCACCGTATCGCGCAAGCAACGCACTCAAGGGCTCCCTACCGAGGGATCGAACCTAGGCTTGAGCCACTGCCGTGGGAGGCCTAATCGGGTGCGGATCGAGATGAGCTGCTCCGAAATCGGACGAATACGTAAACAACTGTTTGCGAGAAAGTATACTGGTGTATAGGTATTTATCATGTGAATATCTGAACTCGTATAATTTGTGTACAAAGTGTTTTCCTTAATAACCTACATGTATTGTAAGATAATAAAAATATTTTGAACAATATTAACTTCTCATTTATTTAATAAAAGAAAAAAAAATTGTTTTCTTATCGGTCACCACGCTCAAAAAATGTAACTTAAATTAATATTTAAGAAAAAAAAACAAAGGATAAAAATACTGCATAAATAAAATAAATAAATAGTTATAATTGCATAAGTTAATAAAAAATGCTATGCAATAGCTTTACCGCGGCAGTCCCCGAGTGCCACACGTATTTTTTTATATCATAGAAGACACACGAGCAGGCGGGTCACCTAATGTTAAGTGATCACCGCCGCCCATAGACACTAGCAACATTAAGGGAGTCGCAAGTACGTCGCCAGCCGGTGATTGGGAGGAATAGGGGGATGGGGAGGGGGTGAGGAGGGAAGGTAGTCCACCGGCGCTCTCACTGACCGAACGAAACGCAACAATGCAAGCACTGTTAGTTCACATCGGTTTTCTATTGTCGGGTGGTACAATTCCGGGCGAGCCGACCCGTTCTTTCTGAAACCAGTTATAGCTTCGGTGAGGCTCTACCACCTATTAAATATAAAGCAATATAGATTATATAAACCAGACAAATCCATAAATCTATTTTCTCGAGAGTAAAAGACCAAGATAATTACTTAACCAATTAGACTATATATTTGTCAGATTATTATTAGCCAAGATCCAATATAGAAACTAGACTTCATATTAACACGGTAGTTAAGCAACAATAATACAATAAATACAATGGAAAAAACAGCCTACTTATAATCTAAGTCAAAACACGTATTCTCGTCGAATATGAAACGAATTTTTACGTGAACAAAGTCGCAAACGTTGGTCAAAACTTGAGCAATAAATAAAATAATGAAATAAAGTGTAAATACTTTTAAGATATAAAAGTTTAAAAGCAACATAAATTTACTAACATACGTTATTCATTTGCCACAAAGACAGCACACATCAGAACATTAACTATATGAGTTGGTTTCAAATAATATTCTTCTATTATAAACCCATAAATAAACATAGTCCCATACATTATACCATTTGTCGAAAGACTCCCATGTCTAGACGCAGACCCACTATATAATCTAAGAGATAAATTTAAAAAGAATGCGTTCACTGACATTGAGTCTACCTCTAAATTCAGAACTCTTTTAATACTGAAATCTTTATTATAATTTATCCATTTAATAAAAAATTGAGAAAAGATTTCAAATTTATCGTATTGAACTTTGATGGTCGATTTAATATAATTTGAAACTGGATTTAATACACCTTAAAGTTATATTATAACGCATATTAATATTATAAAGGAGAAAGTAACTTTGTCTCTCTATTTATCATATAATTTTACGAATAAGCTTGTATACAATCACAGTGATATCTACCATAGAAATAGCCTAAGATCTGAACAAAAACACATAGGGCACTATTTCTCGAATTTTCATGTTTTTTCCATAGTGCAGAAACGCAAAATACGAAATGCACAGTCAACCATGTAACAAAGTAAAACTAGTAATAATATATTCTATACGTCCATATGTTATCTTTGTAAATTACGACACTACACATATTTTAACGGTTTATACATGCCACGTTCAAAAAGCAGATAACAGGATTTTTTCAAACTTAACTTTTATCGTAATATATTGGCCGATTTTTTTTTACTTTTTTTTTGGCAATCAATCTTTCAGATTATTACTGCCATTGTCGCGTAGTCAATAATATTACAAGCGTCGTGCAATCACTTCAATATTAAGTGTCGTGTGAGTCAATATTCTAACAAGATGGTTGATTCTTTGTTAAAACCTTCCAGGGAGTTTTTGTGGCATCTCAGAATTTCATGCTCCGTGGAATTATTTTTCATCCACTTCACTCATGCACAATAAACCAACTATGTTACGTAAAACACCGCCAAATTTACAAAATATAGAGTCAAATAACATAAGATTATGAATAAAATATAAAATCCACTACATGACAGACTAAAATCAACAAAATATCTTCATTAATTATAACCCGTATAAATCAGCAATGCAGAGTTGTGAAAAATGTGCCATGTAGATCCCATAGACCATCAAGTGCGACGTCAAAAATGGACTTGAATCGGCCACACTTTGCGAAGGGACAACAGCCATATCCCTAATGAGGCATTGAACTGGAATCCCCAGGGCAGGCGGAAGCGTGGTCGACCTAGACAAACTTGGCGAAGATCTGTGCTCACGGAGTCCGCGAAGATTGGGCTTACTTGGAGTGAGGTGAAGCGTTAAGCCATCGACAGATCGAGATGGAGAAGCATTGTGTCTGCCCTCTGCCCCGACAATTTGGGGACATAGGATCCCAAGAGAAAAGAGAGAGAAGAGAGAGATGTTATTATAACATACAGGCTATATAATTGTAAAGTCTTATCGAAATCCTTTCAATAATTTTCATGTGAAATAGTAAACATTCCTCCATCCTCACAACCTTTCACCATAAAATAACCAAAACATCTTAACTACATCCTAAAATCTGAATTAGTATGTAACCAAACAATATAATATCCAAATAGGCCGATTTCATTGAAGGATGATAGGTATCCACCATCTTGGTTCTCCGTTCGCCCCCCAATGGCGTTTTTTCCCGCGTAAGTATACATCATTGCAGTTGGATTTGAAAGAGATTCAACACTGTGAATCAGGCAGTTACCAAGTTTCATGATTTCGTCCTCATCAAAATAGCCGAGTGATTATATAGTATTTAATACTACAATTTAACCAATATTATCAGCAATCATTAGGATTTATTATCTTATTTAATTAATTTAAGCATCTGCATCGATTACAAACTCTACTTCACTGATATTACGTTCTGTGCCTAATCCTTCCAGTACATAAAATAAGAAATAAGTTAAAATAAATCCATTTCCACTACACTATAGGGTCTCATCACCCAGAGGCCATTATGTTGGCTAGTTTAGCAATAAACATTCATAAGTAAAGAGGGACGTACTTTTATGGCGCCAAAATGAACAGTATGGTAAGGAGTGCAGTTTCTTGCGTTAACGAAAAAGAATTTCCAGTTCCTTTTAATTTTTAATGTATATGTTTCCTACCAACTTCTATCATTTATAATTTTGAACAAGATTATTTTATATATTTACTAGGTTAGATCGTGACTTCATTCGTTGAGACGAAACTTTAATCTAGGTTTTTGGCGGGATTTTAGTCTGTCATGTAGTGGATTTTATATTTTATTCATAATCTTGTGTTATAGGACTCAATATTTTGTAAATTTTGTGGAGTTATACGTAATATTGTTAGTTTATTGTGCATAAGTGAAGTGAATGGAAAATAATATCACGGAGCATGAAATTCTAAGATGCCACAAAAACTCCCAAGAAGGTTCTAACAAGGGATCCACCATCTTGTTAGAATATTGACTCACACGACGCTTAATATTGTAGTGATCGCACGACGCTTGTAATATTATTGATTTCTCGACAATGGCAGTAATAATCTGAAAGATTGATTGCCAAAAATAAAGTGAAAAAAAAAACTTTAATCTAAGAATTAAATTTAGTGTACAATTAATTTACTGATCTAATTAGTCTAGCACTATGAAGGTCGTTTCTCCGGTATGGAATAAGGGTGAAAAAGCTCTAAGACCCACCATTATGAACAAATAGAATTACTAGATATGCTTATAAAATATAGTACAATCATTTTTATATGATACTGACCACAAAGATACTTAGCTTAAGATTTAATAGATGGCAGTGTAAATAGTTAATTGATATAAATGATAATTTAAGTGTGTTATTTAACTTTCTTTCTTAAATAATTAAAGATATAAAAAATCTGGATATTGAAATGTAATACTACGATAGATTTGAAATCAAGTGTTTGAGTAATGTTTATATATAAAACTAGCTGTTGCCCGCGGCTCCGCACGCGTTTTTTTTTTAAATATATTAAATAAATGTAAAATTTTGATCACATATCTAGTGTAAATTACAATAATACTCTTTCAAAAATATTTGTAAGTATCACACGCACATCATCTACTGTAACAGGTAACATGTACTTGTACATTATATATGTGAATACGAATAGTGAATCGAATGGGAAGAGATTTATCATCAGCCACATAACTGGAACTTTAAACTGCTATATATGACCCTTAGTGCCCACTTACACTATATAAGAAAGTAATGAAAATATTAAGCTATACATTTTTGAACAATATGTGTTAAATCTTTTCTTATATAGATATAATATGTCCATAGTGTCGATATAATTAAGTTATTATCATACCTTGCTATAATTTAAATCACATATAAACATATGACTTTCAATTACAACAGCGATACCCTTGGTGTTACAGTTGTTCATAGGCGACGTTAACCACTTACCATCAGGTGGGCCGTCAGCCTGTTTGCTGCCTTTTGGTATAAAAAAATCTTGGAGTCCAGTACAGCTCGTGTATGTTTACAGTGAACAACATATTTTTGAGTAATTTCACATGGACGAAGGCACGGATAACAGCTTATCACTACAAAGAAAAAGTCCTGTTCCACGTCTGTCAATATGTCTGTTCGCGATAAGATCAAAAACTACAGAACGCATTTTCATGCCGTTTTCACCAATATATAAAATGATTATTGGGCAAGGTATAGGTATAGTTTGTCTTATTATCAGGGCGGGCAACGTCTGCTGAACCCGTTAGCTTAAAATAAAACAGCTAATTAGTTACTTATTTGTCCGTAAAATTCCCGTTCAAATATTACTTGTAGTCCGGTGAAGCTATTAAGACCTTGCTAGATCAATAGCGTAGTCATTTCTAAGAAAAAAAAAA
>JACEII010000029.1:1671250-1826153 GCA_014332785.1 Antheraea mylitta | reverse complement strand
CGTAATGAAGTCGGTTGAAAAAGGAGGGCAGCATGTGAAGTCACGACACACTCATGTTTTGATGATGCATGCGTAAGTGATCATTTATATTTAAACGTTAATATTATCTTAAATTGTATTTGTACATCAAATAATTGTATTGTAATTTATTAACTAGTACCTGGATGATCGAGCCTGGCTCGGTTCTTTAAAATACATTTTTTAATTAAAATAAACTGTTAGGTTTGCCTCACAAAATCAGCATTTATTATAAAAAAAAAGTTATCTCTTTTGCTGTCACTCGGATTCGAACTGGGGTTAGACGGATTTTCGAAGCAGCTGATTTCCATCTGAGCTATTTTAGTTTTGACAGCGGCGGCGAAATTTACCTTTATATTCTAGCTATATCATTTCATTACCTGAAAACTCAGATAAAAAGCTTTCTATAAATGAAATCTAGCTAGATCGTTTTATCGTCCCCGAAACCAACTACATATTAAGTTTCACGGAAATCGCTGACGCCGGTTCCGAAATCCTGAATACATAACAATATAAAAATATACAAGAACTGCTCGTTTAAAGGTATTAGATGTTATACTAAAGTTACAAACGTCAAGAAATTACCTTTTTGTTTGTGTCAGTGTTGTAATCTGTCGAACTACCAGCCATATATGAAAAATTCTTTTAACATTTACAAACTATTTCTTAAGGAAGGTTTTAGGCCATCTAGCATCTAATTAAGACTGTTGTCAGCGAAACAATTACCATACAAATAGTAGATCAAACGAGACCGAAATAAAAGCAAGAGTCGTCTAACACAATGCGAGGCGTTGACGCCGGAGGTTGGATTGACCAACTTACTAGAACCGTGCTTTATACAGATTTTAAACGATATTAAACACGTTGATAGTAATTCAAATAAAAAAAACAGATAAATTTGTGTTACATAATAATAAATAATAAATCATGGTTTAATCTATGAACACATTCAATATATTTTATTTTAATGTAAGTTGCTTGACACTGTTAAGGTAAGCTAGAACGTCACTTTTTTATTTTATCGACATGATATTCTTTAATCAAAACCGTTAATGGTGAATGTATGTTAATAAGAGTAGCAACAGTTTCATGTTTATATTTTTTACAGAAAATATGTCCACTACTTTTTCTACCTTATTGAAAAGCAACCTCTTTTCTTATAATTTTCTATTCAGAATCCACATCTATGCATAAAAATTATATACCACGATATAACATTCTAAGATCCAGTTGATAATTTCAAAATATATAGTACGTGCATTTATAGTATGTAGGCATCTAATATAATAGGTATCTATGAATTTTTGAAAAGGGACATTTTTATATTCTCCATTTTATTGTAACTGTCACTAGGTGGTGCTAGACTATATTTTATTGTTATTAAGTTTCATATTACTGATTAAAACGGTTGAGATCGCGGGAATCAGCAAGTATTCTATACATTTGACAAAATACAATTTGATATACGACGCTAAGAAAACAACGATACTCTTTATGGGAGGAACAATGACCATTTTAAAAGCAGGTGAAAGCCGCCCAAAGCACCATAACATAATAGTGTTTGCTTTCAATAAGCGACGGTGTTCGGGACGCGTGGGAAACTGCAAGGCCTTCGTTATTTTCCAAGATTTCCCCTTGTTTTCCTTCTACGTTATATCGAATTATTGAAACTAAGCGCCCAAGGCTTTCTTTGAATTATTTTAGGCGTGTCTAAAATGTTTTAGAAAATTACATAGTAAATTGTTGGATATATAAAAAAAATATCTATATACTCTGATAGTATCGATATCAGGTATTGACGGATATCCTTTTTTTTATCTCCGGATAATAGTTGTGCATTTCAAATAAGATCATTGTCAAAACAAAATTCAGCATGAAACTTCAGTTAAAAGTGGGCGATAGATTAATTAATAATACATCCAAATTATGCTGTATATCATTTGATTGTATTTACAAAGTAGAAAAACAATATGAAGTATTTCTATTTCAATTTTATTAATACTCAAAAGCGGGACATTAAAATATAATTAAAACAAAATGACAAAATGAAAAAACTGAGATAAAAGTAATATTATTTAAATTAAAAGAGACTTCAGTTTCTTTGTATATAAGTAACTCAATACAATATTTATTATTGTATCGTAGTTATTCAAATGATCAATAATGTATTACATGTTTTTAAAGCAGTACAATTTTACGTGTTATACATGTTACTATAATATTTATTGGAATTAATTATTTGAACTAGAATATAAAAATCAAAATTAAATTCATTAAATATAGTTTAAAACTAATTTAAAACATTACTATATTGATCTATCCATCATTATAGAAATACCTATTTTTTTCATAATCATTATATTTACACATTTAAATGATAAAGTAAAACTTACATGTTTTTTACACATATCAGTGAGAACTTTGGATTATTTAATCATATCATTTCGTTCACAGTAAAGCAGATTTAAGCTAAACCCTGGGTACAGTACCTGTTTAAAATGAGAGATACCTTATATTACCTTTCTCTGCACCACTGACAACGTGTATACAAAATTTCATATTAATTAGGTAAATAGTTAGGACGTGAAATGTTAAGTTTAAATATATATTAGTTTTAAATTTATAAAGAAATTTACATTCACACATAATATTTGATATGAGCTTTGATGTAATCAGTAGTCAGGTAACACTGAGTTTTTGTCATATTGATCAAGTTAATACAACCTTAATTAGGGTAAAGTATATACGTAAACCTTCCTCGTGAATAACTTTACCTACTGATGAAAATCGCATGAGAATCCGTTCTTTAGTTTTTGAGTTTATCGCGAACATATAGACAGATGTGGCAGAGAAATTTGTCTTATAATTGTAGTAATAAATAAGCAATACATCTGAAAAACTAAAATAACTATTCACTACAAAGGAAGTTCACGTTCTTATAAGTAGGAGGTAGAGCCATGCTGAAGCTATACTAGTAACTGATAACTGGTTTCAGCATACATAAGTCGGCTCGCACGGGGTAGTACCACCCGACCCACAGAAACACCGACGTGACATGTAGAAGTGCTTGCATCCGGAGGCCCACCTTCCTCCCGTTTTCTTCCCCCCTCACTCCCGTCAAAAACAGGTTGGTAACGCACTTGCGACTCCCCTGGTGTTGCTAGTGTCTACGTACAGCGGTAATCACTTAACATCATGTGAACAGCCTGTTCGTTAGTAGTTAAAAAAAAAGAAAAACATTGACTAGTATGAATTTATTTGGTAACATTATTCTAAATTGTATCGAAGCTAAACTGAATCGAAACTACGGAAAACTCAATTTGCACGCGTAACGTCTCAACAGAATTAAGAAAACTTAATCAAGAACGCAATCCGTCCCCGTAACAAAGTTCAAAATGTTTCGTCAAGCGAAACAACATATTGGAAAGTTAGAATTATTAACTGTTGCTAACTTTAATTCGGAATTACCGAAGGGTGTGTAACAGGGCCCAGAGGAGACGAGAATTTGTTGCCGAAGGGACAAAATTTATTTATTCGATTTTAGTTTGAAACCCCGAGATGGTTTTAACTAACATTAAAGAGAATCGATTAAAACTCATAAATGTAGAAGACACAGCCATGAATTATTACATAATTCTTGAGAAAATCTGTTATTGCTAAGCTTTGTAAACACAGTTACTATTTCTAATAGATCATTAAAATCGTTTGTAGTAAATGATGTCTTGATAATTGAATGTTGGTAAATTTAGAATCTATACCAGATACAATTAAAACTTAGTAGTAACTACAAATCATTGTTTGTTTCAAATCATGCATCGTTTCGTTTCGTTCGGTCAGTGAGGGCGCCGGAGGCCCACCGCCCCACTTCACCCCCCCTTCCTCCCAAACACTTGTAACTCCCTTAGTGTTGCTATTGTCTATGGACGGCGGTGACCTCCGGTGTCCCACCTGTTCGTTTGCCTCATATGATAAAAAAAAAAGTCTGTAGAGATGAATGCAAATTTTGCTTTACATAATGTGTGACTGGTACATTATTCGAGTATAGATTTCAAACCCTTTCAACTATAGGTACTCTTGCTGTTGTTTTTTATAATATAAACCAAATATGAACCATGCTTGATACTATTCGACCAGCGATAGCCATTTCTTTAAACTGCGTCAAATATATTCTAATGATTAGCATATTAATGTAGGTAATTCTTTATTTTTGTAGCACTCACTTTCATCATTCTCTTTAGGAAATTTATCGATACTAATCTATACTACTATTTATACTATCTATACTAATAATAGTTCTTTGCCTATGAAATTGCCGTTCTGCAGTATTGGCCATTTCAAATCAAAATAATTTTTGTTTGGCTAAGAATTCTAATTTCAAATTTATTTTATTTAAAAAAAAAACATAGAATTATTTTTCCAATAGTAGTCATTTATTTATTGATTAGTGTTACATTTTCATCACATTTCAATCTTTTTTGTCATTATGGATACGTTAAAAATTCGAGTAATTATGGAATATGAATACCGTCATGGCAGCAACGCGGCACAAGCGGCACGCAAATTCAACGACATTTACGAAACAGAAACTACAAACCAACGCACCACCTGCTATTGGTTTGCTCGCTTCCGTTCTGGGAATTTCGACCTGAAAAATGAACCTAGCGGTCGTCCAAAGACTTTGGTCGACAAAGACGAATTAATGGCGATTGTAGAAGCTGATGATACACAATCTACGGCTGAATTAGCAGCAGCTTTCGACGTTAGCGTCGAAAAAATATTGGTCCATCTGCGTCAAATTGGCAAGGTAAAAAAGCTTGACAAATGTGTGCCCCACAAACTCAATGATCGCCAGCGCGAAGTACGCGTCGAGACGTGCCTTGCACTGCTCAACAGACACACAAGTGAAGGAATGTCGAACCGCATTGTAACCTGCGATGAAAAATGGATTCTGTTTGATAAACGCAAGCGCTTAGTAAGTTGGTTGGATCTTGGTTCAGCACCTAAACAATGCCCTAAACGAAAATTTACCTCTAGAAAAGTGATGGTCACTGTTTCGTGGTCAAGTGCCGGTGTGATTCATCACAGCTTCTAGCCAAACAGAAAAAAAATCAATACCCGAGAGGCAGTACAAAATGCCTTTGAAGAATTTGTTGCTTGCCGTCCAGCTTATTTCTTTAAGAAGGGCATCAATAAATTGCCACTGCGTGGCAAAAATGCATTGATTGATTAATACAAACTAGTGGGCGCCCAGTGGTCGACATTCGACAATAGTTAATTGATTTTTTTAAGTTTGAACTTTATAAGAGTTTTTTTGTCAAAGGGTATTTATTATACTTCTATAATTAAAGGTTTTCATTATGGCTACTCAGTTGTTTGCCATTTGCCATGATCTTTATTATATAATCATTAAAAAAATGTATGTGTAAATGAAAATTAATTATAAATTGGCAACAAAAACCACGTGGTAAAGCTCAAATTTTAACCAAACATAAATTTACGAAAATAAATAAATTTATCGCAACCCATGACACAATTTCCAATTAATTTTACACGACACCATGGGGTGCTATTTCTGGATGATACTGAATTAAATATAGTCTGTTCATTATGAGAAATAGTGATATGCCCAGTATCATCGTTTGGAAAAGTAATGGATGCACAATACACCTAAATGGTGAAGCCAAGACAAAGACGTTTTTAATACTACCAACTTTAAAAAAAAAATCTTTTTTGTTGATACATAAGGTTGAATTGCAACATTGTAACCGCGGAGGTCTAAGTCATGGATTACTTTTATGAACAAAATTCTTATTTTGACTATACAAAGTATTATTTGGCTCATTTTTTTATTAATTAATCATTTGAAATGATTTCACCATAAAAAAATAATAAACATAACAATAATAGTTATATTTTATAATATCACTGTTGAATGTAGGATGAAAAATGGCAATTAAAACGTAAGAGTTAAAAAATACATATAGTCGAGCATAGCAACCTCCTTCACAACCTTTTTTGAAGTTCGTAATTATTGACGGCTGTCAAAATGTCTTTTTTATTTACATGTGTGTATATGTTGTGTAAAATTCGAGTAATAATATGAGTAGTGCATATTTTAATTAATTTAATGCACTTCTAATGCATTTTATATAAAATAAACAGCTTTCTGCACTTCTCCGCCATATAAACTTTAACTATGCCAAATTTCAAGTTCACCTGTTGACGGGAAATAGGTTAAAAAGGGGTACAAAAAAATTTTGCTTCAGGTATATAGATAAAAAATACATGAAAAAAAATCGTTTCAATTTTTTCATACAAAACGGCAATTTCATAGGTAAAGACCTAATATTATAAAGAGAAAGTTTGTGAGTTTGTGACGTTGTAGGGGTAATCTCAGGAACTACTGGTCCGATATGAAAAATTATTTCAATATTATACAGCTCATTTATCGAGAAAGGCTGTAGACTATATATCATCACGCTGAGACCAATAGAAGCAGAGCACCAATGAATAATGTTTCAAAATCGGAGTATTTTTTCTTCCTTTTGAGAATTTCCGCTGCGTGTTAGCGTTAGTCCAACGTAACTATTCCACGCGAATAAAGTCGCGGGCAAAGGCTAGTTTTAAATATAGATAAGATGACTTATTACACTTTCTGATGGCAGATTTTAAATAAAGCTGCCGGTGCGATTAAAGAAAGTAATCTTTAGTAATATTATAAAGAGGTAAAGTTTGTGAGTTTGTGACGTTGTAGGGGTTATCTCAGGAACTACTGGTCTGATTTGAATAATTATTTCAATGTTATATAGCTCATTCATCGAGATTGGTTATAGGCTATATCATATATCATATATCATCACGCTAAGGCCAATAGGAGCGGAGCACAGGTGAAAATGTTTCAAAATCGGGATGTTTTTTCTTTTGAGAACTGCTACGTGTTCGTGTTAATGTTAGTGTATCTATTCCACGCGAACGAAGTCGCGGGCAGAGGCTAGTATAAGATATATTTGTACATAAGACTGCAGATAAATAGTAGTCCGGTGAAGCTGTTAAGACCTTGCTAGGTGAATAGCGTAGACAGTTCGAGAAAAAAAATTAATAAATAAAGCAGATAAGTTATAAGTAGTTACAAGAAAACATAGTTTGTACGGAACTGAACCGACTGGAAATCTAATCAGCAACAAAGTGTTTTCCACAGGAGATGCAAGCGGAACACATAATTCAACTATGTAACATCCTATGAATGCCACAAAGAATGCGTTGAATAAAATTTTACATCCCATCTCCTATGCAACGTTTCAGCATGCATCTTCTTTGAATTACCATAACAAAAGCTGAACGACGTAGAGTTTTGAATCTTGTGCGTAATTTATACGTGTATTTTTAATATTTCTGTACTTTAGATGAATACTGATAACGAAGATGTAAACACTGCAAGTATTAATACAATGTATATCCACTAATATTCAAAAGAACGTGCCTTAGAAACGTTAAAGTTAGTTTTCTTTGTTATCCATATGACGAAACTAATAGATTCACTTAAATGTGTTTTTATGACGTACTGATTGTCTGTCCGTCCGTCCGTCCAGTTTTCTGAAATAAGGTATATATTAAAGACTTCTGCCTCAATTCACGGTTTTTCATATATTTTTACAATAAGTATTGACAGCATTACAACATTAGTTCAAAATTAGTTCTCATAGAACGAAGTAAAACTATTAACAAATCAAAACAAAGAGCTTGACTACAGAAATTACAATATTAAAAAAATCTAAAATGCAACCGGAATGTCACCTACCGGGTCCATAGTGAACCTCAACCATTCTCGGATCCACTGGAACAACACGCACACAAAACTTCATCACAATCGGTCCAGCCGTTTAGGAGGAGTTCAGTGACATACACACGCACAGAAGAAATTGGTATATAGATATATATATCGCTTATATAGCGACTAAAACAAGGTCAAATCTAACGATACAACATATGTAAAATTGTATCAAAGCGTTTATGCTACAGAGCGTGTCAAAAGAAATAAGACATGCATAGACTAGAAAAGCATTATTACCATGTTTGAGCAGTCCGATCAAAATATTCTTAGCTCCTCCATCCAAGTTCTTCTATTGAAGCTCGCATCCAGGTAAGCTTTGCATTGCTGCCGTCATATTATAAAAAGACATTTCGAATCCCGTGAAGGACGTGCGATTGCACCTTTATTGCAATTTCAAAGCATGCCATGAACCGACGCTTCAAAGCCGATACTTTCAGTTTTACCAAGGTACGCGAGAACGTTTGAAAAGATTTCACAATATTGAACTCGTGTGGACGACAATATTGCTTTGCAATATATTTGAATAACTAAAACGATATATCTATAAGCTAGCTTACCCGTGATACCGCTCATGAAAACTAAATTATTATAATAAAAATATTGATTTTCAATAAAGAAGTTGTACTATGAGATGGGTTATTTCACACTAAATATTGATTAGAAAGCAAATGTTATACAGTAAATAATTAATATATATAATTCTAAGGACGAAATCATTTAATGTTTCAGATATCACTTTTAATATTTTTCTACGATTCGTTTGTCACGCGGTCACTATGATTTTAAATTAAATTTATGTCACGGTAGACTTTCTTTGTAGCAATCTATATACGAAACATAAACCAATTGCATCGTATAGCTTAATGATACTATTTAGTAGCTAAAGCAAAATACTTCAATAGATTGTACTGGTAGTAATTTCTATGTCGACACAGAATGTACACCTACGATTTAGAATCCCATAAATTGTATTCGTGTCATTTTATATTTGATCTAACAAAGAGGTTTCAGTTTTTAAATTTTGTGAAATATTTGTCAGAACAGTTAGTCTCAACGTCATCTTTTCATTTATCACATTTATTTAACAGGTAGTTACCGCTATAAACATAATAAAAAAGTACATAGCATTTACAACTGTGTATGTAGTTAGTGGTTGTATATAGTTTTTTTTTAACTGTATCATAGTTACTAATATATAATACATTGTTAATTTATCTACTAAGCCAGTACGAGATTACTTATCGACTACATATTAAAAATGATTGTATTTTTTTACACAATACAGACAAACTTAGACTACGTAAGAAATATTATTGAAGAAAAACCCACGTAAAAAACCCCTGCAAATAAATTTCCTCTACAATGCTTGGGTCATGTTATCCCCTATTGTATCGTAAGAACATGATATACAGAGGTAATAATTCCAAACAATTAACTTCAGGATATTGGGAAAGTTATTTAAGATCCCCGCAAAATATTGTATAGCCAACATCAAGCATTCTGAGAATGTTGTGTCTGATAAAAGGAGACAGCTGCCGTAGCTGGATATATTAATTCTATAAAATAATTATTGTATTATTATTATTATTGTATATTTTTACCAATAATGCAGGAATAGGTTATTTTACAGATTTTATAAGTAACATTAAGATTATCTATGGTGATTACGATGGTGGTATGAATCGATCTGATAAATTTCGATAGTGTGAATATAAACCTAGTGAAAATTAAGTCCTATGCTGGCTGACGTAACCATGCTTGATAAACCAACCTATGGTTTGTGAAAATAAACGCAAGCCAGCTAGAGCAGCGTCCGACGAATTCTGCATGTGAACGAAGCATATCAATTTTTCTGTAGATTACCTAGATAATATGCGCATTAACGGCTTTCTCGCTTTAGTAAAAAAAACATATTCAGTCTCTCTTCAATTTTGTGAAATTATCCTACCCATATAATATTTAAATACTGTCAAAAATATTAAAAGACAATATAAAGTTTGTTCGTGTAGAGAGATAAAAAATGGTAATCCTCGAAACTGTTTGGAAAAAAAATTATAAATATACAGAACGTCTTCTTGTTAAAGATGTAATTGGTGTATGTAATAATAACACAGAATGAGATACATAAATAACATTTGTTCTTATTTAGGCTCTCATTCAAATCTAGGATGAATGATGGTGGATATATAAGACCGCCAATTGCTGATGTGAATATAACTTACTTGAGAGTTGGAGAGATTCGTTAGAAACAGGATTAATTTCAAAATCTGTTCAAGTTGAATATCACTCCGTTTCAGGATATTTTCTTTTAATCGACTGCTACTTGCATATTCATTCATCATCTACTATTTGTATAAACATCTCCAGTTTGTAGGTTATACTGTTTTGAGATCAAAGTTTGAACAAGTTTGTGCAAATAGAGCTTTCCAAAGCTTCAACATACGACCGGTGCATTTAACACACTGAAGGCACACATGAGTCGTACAATATCGTAGCACTGGATTGCATGCCACGTAAATCCACAAAATATATCGTCAGCAAGGCATCGCAGCAGACAAATGGACAATAAAACAAATCGAGAACATTATATATCACGGGTCTTGGGTACCTGATTTACCTGGTTTGGTCCGAGAAAATTTAGACATAATTTTTTAACTATTCTTTTTACAATTTTATATAATGATGGTTAAATGTGAAAATAACTTTTTTAGTATAAAATATACACCAAATATGAAGTGACAATTGGAACTTATAGACATTGATAGTCAACTACAAACGTGGAAGAAGCCATAGCTGGAGCCAGTTCAAGGGTTGGTAACCCTCATTTGGAATGCCTTAGACATTGATAGTCAACTACAAACGTGGAAGAAGCCGTAGCTGGAGCCAGTTCAAGGGTTGGTAACCCTCAGTTGGAATGCCTTATGTAGGATAGTATGATTTACTGAATGACTGTAAATTTTGTTTATACAAAATATCCGAAACTAATAGAAAAAAAGACACAAGAGGTACACATTCTTGACACGTTTTTCAATTCTCATGTAAATAAACATAATATGCATGACATATATGTTGTAGATTTATAGAGTGGTAAAAACTGTGCAAGTTTTTACTATGGGAGTAATACTTGTGCTGCTGCGTTACAGACTGTAGAGTGTGATTGGCAAACGTATCTGAGGTTTTCCAACTTACTCTTTAATAGTTATGACCTACTAGGATTGGCCTCAGAACTGTGGCAATCTTAAGGTTGATTGTACATAAACAACATTGGATACAATAAGCACTCAACAATACGAACAAAGTTAATGGTTGTAGTTTTTCTAACAGCTTAGAATCAAACTGCAAAATAAAGAAAATAAAATTCACTTCTGTAGATCTAAGAAGCATTTAAGTACTTCTAAATAATTGTAATAGTAATTCAAAGACAAGCTAGCTATTAATTTTTGCTACCTTATAAAATAACAACAGGACCCCACCTGTACTCCAACCCATACGTCAACTCTGCACCTAATATTTGATCCCATCACTTATTTCGAAAACAACACCTGAACCGGCACTCAAGAAAACAAAATTACACAAGGAAGTTGTTTGTAGAAAGAGGAAAAATATTCTTTTCTTCTCTGAAATACGTACGCATTGTTTCCAGTTTTCCTAATTATTTCAAACGTTTCCAAGTCCTTTGTTTACTAGATTTTATATAAGAACATCAAACAATGGCGGATGTTTATAGAAAACTTCTCTTTGAAGTTGCTTTTGTATTGGCTTCTTCGTTTTCCATTATTATAACACTGAGATGGTTTACGTCGTACATTATTTATGTTTAATTGGATTAAGAAACCTAAATAATCTCCATTGTTTTCTTCAATCGAGAAATTTCATGTAACAATATCAGAAGTTAGATGATCCACAGCTGCTGTAAAAACAGTTAATATATAGCTAAAATGTACTTTAACTACCTAATATTAGTGTTGAAACAGATGCAAAATAAGCTGATAATCAAGCTGACAGTATTTAATTTTTACTAACCTCTGCCCGCGACTTCGTCCGCGTGGAATAGTTACTATGGTCTAAGGCTAACACGCAACGGAAGCTCTCAAGAGAAAAAAAAAACAGATTTTGAAACATTCTTCATTGGTTCTCCGCTCCTATTAGCCTTAGTGTGATGAGATATAACCTATAATCTCCCTCGATAAATGAGCTATATAACAACGAAAAAAAAATTCTAATCGGACCAGTAGTTCCTGAGATTAATTCCTACAAGTCATAAACTCACAAATGTACAAACTTTACCTTTTTATGTTATTAGTATAGATTATATGTTATATGATTATTCATTATAAATTTGTTGAAGGTATTTCAAATTCAAATATATTTCAGAGGTATTTTCTGTTATAAATAGAGTACAGAGCTGATACATTATTTTATGATAATTTCTATTGGAAGATTCATCCCGCGCTCCCCTAATCCACAGAGTCTACTTAGACAACAAATGCATTACTTTATTAGGTGTGCAAGCATCTATACATCCGTCAAAGTCTGCGACGGGGAGCGTTACAACCCATTTTACCGCAATTTGCAGTTGTCCCTTGACGGTTTGAGTGCAAGTAGTAAGCGTTAGCGATAAATAAAAAATAATGATATGAGTGGTTCTCATTAATATAATACGATAGAAACCATTACAAGTAAATAATTGTTGATGGTGGAGTTTACGACGACGCTTGGGTACAGACACTGGTCCTAAACTATCAATAGCAACCAAGTAGTAGTCCTGTGAAGCTGTTACGACCTTGCTAGGTCAACAGCATAGTCAGTTCGAGAAAAAAAACCTCCAGCATTTTCTCAATAACTTATCTGTAAGTGGTGTAGTCGCGGTTGTAGATCTGACATTATCTTGTTTAGCAATGTGCACAAGTGTCATTCAACGTGAAAGCTCCTTTGACTTTGACTCACCTGACAAAGATGGATTAAACCTATGACTAAGGTTTTGTTTCTTGATTTAAATCTCCTCAAATTATAAATGAATACATATTTTAACACGAATGATTTATCGATTTACGAAAATACTATAACAAAGCCTATCAAAAAAAATTTGAAGTAATCTATGATTAAATAAAAACATTCTAAATTATTCGAATTTTGTAGCACAGCAACTTATTAATTCAGACCAAATTTTTCAAAAAGTATATAGGACATATACACGAATTGATATAGAAAATAAAGCTTTAAACTAGTTTTAAGAGAGTTTTCTTATAAATTAAGGCACAAGGAACTGCAGTTGCGGTGCCGGCAGGCGCAGGCCAACATCCCCCGGGATTCATACCGCAACTCAGTGCAGTGTGGTGCCGGTGATTTGTCTTTTCCCTTCTTGCGATTAAGAAATTGTCCTTCGCTCTTAGATAATGGTCAGCGACAGTGCTCTCTACTACTATTAGCTAAGGATAATGGATAGTGTTGAAGTTTATTTATAAGATATATATTGGAATGCATTAAGGTCGACGCTATAGTACAAAAAATAAATGGATATCTGTACTAGATCTTCGGATACACGAAAAACGATTATAGAATATAATAGAGAAAACCACACGACTAAAGTTTTAAAGGATTCGAATCCAAAAAAACAAGTGGGTAGTTGGAAGTAGTCATGCTACGGACTCTTTGTAAATGTCCTAGTATACCTATTAAAGAAAGCAAAACTTCTGTTAAAACAATGTTGATTCTTAAAAATTGCCGTATTATAGACTGAGCTCCCTTTTATTAAACAGTTATTCTAAACGATTGCACCGTCAGAGGCGCATCATCAAAACACATCGTTCCTGTGTTTTATCAGTAACAATAAATCGAAGTCTGTCGCAAATTGCATCAGCCATCAATCTAAATGGTGTTACGTAGTTACGCACCCTACTGCGGTGAATCTGTAGAGGTCGTGCTCCCAATTGCAGCGGTTAAAAACGTTGTTTCTTTTATCTCAGATCAGATCAGAACCTGCATTAAAAAAACCTGAAAATATTTCTTAACCCTTCATACACTCCAAAAAAAAAATGCAATGTATTTAATTAGGAATTAAGAGTAGTGAAGTTAAAATCTTGATTATAGATCATTGTAGGCAATGATATATTTTTTATTAAACCATATAGTACCTAATATAATACCATACCAGTTCATTAACTGTCCTAAAGTCACCACTGGTATAAAAGTTTTAAGGAGCGATTTCGCCACGTTTTGTTTGTCCCACTTTTGTTTAGAGCATTGTGCCCAAATTAATTTTCAATACGACGCCTGGGTTATTTTTTACCATTACATCGTATGCCATCGGCAGGTTGTTTTATACTAATACCTTGGAATGAAAATAGTCACGGATAGTAAGGTTTCAGAGGAGTTCATTAACGACGTGTTTCTGTAATAAGATTGCCAAGGTTTGCCCAGAGGACTATAGTATGGTACACTTTAAGAAGCAATGAATAGGTTACTTAAGAACCAGCAACGTGCATGTGAGTGTTCTGATATTGCCTTCGACTACAGTAACAGATGTTACAATATATTATTACGATGACCTTTCTTATAGATATTTACAAATAAAGAGACACAATTGAATAACTCGCTGTAATAGGGACTCGACCTCAATTGTTTTTTCCAAACGCTTTCACATGCACCGTGGTACTGTGTCCCCTAACGAAAGACACCCAGTGTTTACATAGTTATTTCTCTTCGTTAGACAGCGATTTGTCATGAATACTTTACTGATATTGTTTTTAGATTGAGTACAGTCTGAAAACGCCGTGGGCGAAGGGCGAGGTTTTGTTTTGCGGTTGCAGGCCGTTTAATGGGGGAAGTTGATAGTCGTAATTAATAATGAGATAAAACTTTGTTGTAGAAATTATGATGCTCACCTTGGTAATTTATAAGGCAATATATTGAAAAAGACTGTTTTATTTGTAACTCAAACAAATTAATTCAACTTTCATTAATACAATAAATGTATTTAACCAAAGACATGATCTAAGCGATTTAATCAATATGTCCACAGAATATTTCAATATAAAGCTCAGAACAAAGTCGCGATTCAAGTTTGTGTGTGTTTTATCATTTTTTCTAAAGAATACATGGTCATAACTTCTATCAAAAACTTTAAATGTAAATATAATACGTGCACATTGCGTAACATCCAGTCGATGTATTATAATCGAATAAAAAAAATATATCACTATTTAACTTTATTAACATTGGCTAAGCCTTACGAGACACGTAAAAAAATACACTACGAAATTGTGATTTTAAAAAGGCCCATTAAATCTTAATAGTGTATGTATATTTATTAAGGAAAGTCACAGCCACTATTTTACATATTATTAAATAAAATTACTATTTACAAAGCTATTGTGACCAATGCAGTATAAATCATAATCTAATCACAATATCGGTTACAATGGATATTAAATGATAATCAAATTTCTCTTTAACAGTAAAACATTGTAATGAATAGCTTAGATATCATCTATATATAAATAGGGAATACTGTTAAAAACATTTCCCACCCTCTGTTTTTTAGCAAACTTTCTTCATTCTGATTTTGTTTTGTAGCTATTATAGCTTTAGTGTTACCAATAAAAAATGTTTTTTTTCTCTCTATGATCGAAGTTCGACCACTGAACGAGTATTAGTACATTTAAAATTACTCGCACCAAAATAATCAACCCCATTAACGGGGATGAGATTTACGAAGTTTATGTGAATTTAATAAATTATCAATGTTAACACTTCAATAAATTGCTTAGATAGTAAACTAGACTACACTGCTACTACACTGAAGGACAAAGGAGAATCATTAGTATTTGATATTGTATTTTAAATCAATAATGATTGTTAAGTAAAATAATTAAAGGACATAAAAAAATCTCATCACTATATGCACGTCAACCGTTATTGCAAATCTGTAAAACATCTATTTCAATATCTTTTAGGTCGTGAGTCAGTGCAAGAACATTAAGTCTTGGAATGGTGGGACGTGTTAAACACGAGGCTTGCAGCAAATTGTATTGCACTTCAGTTTTATTGCGTAGTTTATTTACGAAGCGATGCGTTAAACCAGTTCTCGTTCAGGCACTTCAGCGACCGACCGCGACCCTCTTTTACGGTACCGTATTTATTAAGACCCTCTGTTACTATTTACTAGGTGTGTGAACAGTGGGTTATCCTTAAGACTTTATTGTCTTGCTATTCCTTTAAGAAATACGCACAGAATACATACTGTCGAAACTAGTTGAAACTAAATAATAACTAAAAACTGTACTTAAACCGAGTAGTACTCTCACAGAATTGTTAAATCTATACCTCTATACTAATGTTATAAAGCTGAAGAATTTGTTTGCTTGAGCGCGCTAATCTCAGGAACTAACATATAAACACCAATCTTCAAGAAGGTAATGTCAATAGTATAGAAACTGGTACGCTCCAGTACCACCTAGTAGCACTCTTATCTCGGTGTGAATGGCATAGCATAAATGGGTCGACTCGCTCTGGGTAATACCACCGTCTCACAGAAAACCAACGTGAAGTAACAGTGCTTGCATTGTTACGTTTCGTTCGGTCAGTAAGAGCGCCGGAGGCCTACCTTCCCTCGATTCTCCTCTTTCTGCCGCTCCACCCTTCCCCCTGCCTCAAAACACAGGCTGGCAACGCACTTATAACTCCCCTGGTTTTGCTAGTGTCTATGGACGACGATGATCACTTAACAATAGGTGACCCGCAGATTCGTATGCCTTCTATGACATAAAAAAATGTCATAATAAAACTAAAAAATAATAATAAATAGCATAGAAACTAAAAAAAAACCTTACATGGTGCTTTTTCTTATTTGTACTATTATTGAAGTTTTTTTGCTGCAACGCGCTAATCTCAGGAACTACTGGTCCTATGTGAAGAATTCTTTCAGTGTTAAATAGCTCATTTATCGAAAAAAGCTTATGGGCTATATTCACATCACGGTAAGACTAATAGGAGTGGAGCACAAATGAAGAATATTTCAAAATCGGGAAAAATGTGCGTATTATTTAAAAATATTTTCACCTTCTACGTAAACGAAATCGCGAGTTAAAGTTAACCCAGAGTAAAAATTCTATGCAGACGCAGTCGCGGGCGAAGCTAGTTATCCTATAAATGTAATTACAAAGCGTGTCATAGAAATAAGCATTAAAGCGAGTACATCCATATATACAAGCATACGAAAAACATTAAATTAAAATGTACTAAATATAGAGACAGCTGTCGAGGTTCTCATATGTCATAACTAATCTAAACATGATGGAATATCAAGTCTAAAGCCATTTGTCGACGATTACAACGAAGACACAAATGTTGCAGTCCATTGTAAACAAACATTTAAAACTGTTTTCTGTCTTAAAGATGTACGTAAATATATACAAATCGATCAGCGCTTGCACTTAGTTGCATCGGATCCTGTAAATAATTCAGGTAACAGGAAGATAGATCGAGTTAATATGGGGCATCACTCACGCGCCACTCGTAAATCGTCTGGAACTTTCGATTGCACCCCTAACATACATGCCGGGGATGTAAGTGGGTGTGAATGAAAAATTGTTATTTGGTATGACAAATGAAAAATTACATAGTTTTTGTTAATATTTATCATGGTATCATGCAAACGCCAAGTGAATTATTTAAAAAAATAGCGTTCAGATTTAGATCGTATTAATTTATTGTGGACTTTCTTTAATTATCATTATGGTATTATTAGATATTTTATAGGAGTTGCATTTTATTTCTTTCCAAATACTAATTAAGATACATATTTAGAAATATTTTAAACAGCGATCGAAGAAACTAAGGCTGCGAACAATCAATTTGGCCACATAGAAATTAATGCAGAAATTCCACTGTTGATTTTAATTATATACTTCTGACAGTTCTGACTTTACCATAGAGGTTTGTACTAAGAGTTCGAATACTCGAATTATATAGTATTAGCTCCGGACAGATGGAAAATAACGTGTTAACAGCATTTTAGCTTAATAGTACGTAGTATATGTGCATAAAAATAATTTGCTAAAAGAAACGTTTAAAATGAATATTTTATGATTATATTTTATAAGCGTTTTCGCTTCGCTATTGCATATTACATAAAAATAAACGAAATAAACAACAGAATAATATTCAAATAGCGTAAACAAATAATCTAGTTTATCTATTTATATCATTATAACCGATAGTCAATAATCATAGCCATATTAAACTTCGCAAGTAAACCATACCTACTTATCAAAAGAACGCCTGGAACACTAATTGAAGCAAATTCGCTAGAATCACCACTCAATCAAAATTGATTCCAAGTTAGCTGTAGAGTGCGCGTATCTGTGTGAGTTAACGAATTGGTACGTCGCGTCGTTTGGAATGATCCTTCTGTATTTTTGCTGCTATATACAATTACTTGTCCACGTCTTTACTGCATACGTTTTGTTCATAGACTCATTAATGCACGGTCACATACGAACGATTAAGCATTGCATCGCATCCTAAATATTACACCGGAAACGCGTGACGGTATGCTGACTTTAATTACGTGTCATATTCGAACTCTGTAATATTTTATAGTCCACGAAATATATTATTAGATTATAGATAATAAAACATAGTTACTATTAATTATATTTATGACGACGTTACGACGTAATTGAAGACTTGACGACTACTATAAATTCAGATTTTAATTAGTGTTCTGATGTTATGGATACAATAATTTATTGGTTTCACATACATTCAAAGAGGCTAGTAACAATGTTACGGGGAAAATAGCCTTTTATCATTTAACATAAATCGTTTTTTTTTTAATAATGAAAGTATTAATTGACTATTTTACTTTTAAAAAGTGGCATAAAATGGTAAATTTTATGATTATCCACATAACAATAGATAACTATAGCGTTAAGCAACTAAAAATGACGTTATTATTTTTTAGGAGATTAGATAAAACTGCTTTATGGTTTGCCTTCTTTGTTACTAGGCACCTTAGTTATAGTTCGCTAACTACGAAAATAGCTTTAGAAAAATGATGTATATTTTATAATTAGATATAGGTGTCGCAACTAAAAACGACATCAATATACCATATACTTTAAACTATTTTCTTTACTCTACCGTTTCATTTACAGTTTGCAATTGATAATTTTATATCTAATATTGATGATACTCCTTCAAATAATTTTCAAGATTACTTGTTATATTGTTTTTATACATATGCGCCTATAAGGAGCATTGTATGATTTCCTTAAAAGCTCCAATATTTTCTTCTGTAATTATTTACTGGACAAATCACTGGTTATCTTCATAAATGAATCAATGAATAATATCGACGATGGAGAGGGTAATCGAGTATTTCATCTTCGATTTAACATAATCACTACATATTATAAACCAAGTTCCTTTACCACGTCTGTCTGTCTGTCTGTCTCTCTGTTAGCGTTAAACTTAAAACCTACTAAATGGTTTTACCAGTAAATGAAGTGATTCACGGGGAAAGTTTAGGTATAAAATTTGTCTATAATTTTTCAAGGATTTTTATTAGCAGATCTGGAGAACGGCCTGCTACTCAAATTATATAAAAACTATGTAAGAAATACCACATAAAACAAAATATTCCATGGATTATATTTCCAAATAGTTTCGAATATATTCTTTAAAATTGTTTCTGTTCTATTTGATAAAATTTTCTTCGTATTCTTTATATAAAATTTCCACGACTCTACACACTTTGCAGCGTTTCCCCACAGGCGTTTAGCTTACAAAATTGAATTCCGCATAGCGTGCCAGACGTAAACTATCCCACAAGATGGGGGAGGCGATGCAAGAACCACGCGTTCCACCTTCAACCGGTAATTACACGTACCATTTCAAAACACAATAAGGTGTGAATGTAACTGAATATAATATGTTCAACTTTCTTTTGTTTTATGTAGTTCAATTTGATCACGATTACGATAGTCGATCGAGATAATGATATGACGAAAAGGTTTGCCTTAACCATACCTATTGCATTATTTTATACAGTACATGACCCGCACAACTTCGTCTGCGTGAAATATGTTACTTACTGGTTCCATTGTATTTCCAAAAAAACTTCAAATAACTCAAAAAACCCAATTACAGTGACTTCCACTGTTTCTAATTTTGAAACGAAATAATTCAGGGGCTCGCTCAAACACATACCTAGTTGGTTTAGTGAATGACTTAGGCATATGCGAAAGAAATTTCGATGAGGCCGACGTAGCGCCATCTGACATTCAGTAACATCAATAACTTTGTTTTATTTGATATACGGAGGACCGTCATTTGGATATTGTTCAGAAAATAAAAACTAAAATCGCGGATAAAAATGGGAGGATGGAGTTGGATGGATGGAGGTGGATGAAGACAAAAATTTGGGATATAGGAAGTTTTGGACGGCAAATACAAAAAAAAAAAAAAAAAAACTTGAAAAAATAATATTTTGGATAGGAACACTCTCATCACTTAGAGGTGTAAAATATACTTATCGACCTGTTCTCATACCTACCAAATATTCATTTAAAATTTCATAAAAATCGGTCGAGCAGTTTTAGAGGAGCTCGACCACGATCATCGTAACACGAGATTGTTCTATACTAGATTTGTCAACTTCGGAGGGTAAAATGTAAAGGCAGAGAGTAAATTATCGAATTGTTTAATCTATCCTAAGAAATTATGCTACAAAAATAAGATAACGTATCATAGATATGTCCAAATTTAGGTTATATAATTCGATCATACTAATTATGCTTCTTGAACTGTTAATGTGTTGAAATGTAACTTACAATTCTTACTGTTTTGTGATTTTATTTGAAACAATAACCATTCCAGTAACTGTCTCTGTTAATGGAAAATAATTACAATTAATTTAACGGTCTCATATATAAAGTGTTCCTTTATAGATCGGCATTAAAGTTGTATAAATACTCAAAGTAACACACACACAAATCAAATATAGCTTACTATAACTGGGGGACACATATCGCAGGTCTAATCAAACAAAGTTTACGTTAATCCGAGCGCATAGCGAAGAAGCCCTACATTTATGTATATTGGCTTTAAACAGCCGTTAACAAAGGCAACCGGCAGCTTTGATTCAACGTCGTAAATTAAGGCCTCCGCTGGCGGGTGAGACAGAGACGAGTTAATATTAAACTTAATACGAACGATTAAAATAAGCGATAAAAGTAAATCTATACCAAGTATAGGAAGATATGGCAAAATGCATCCACGTGGCAAACCACATCCAATTAAAGTCACATTCATTTTCATTAAAAATAAAGCACAAGAGCATGTCTGAGTTGACGAACTAAAGCCAAGCTTACAGACACGGCTCTTTACTTTGAATTTAATAATATACCTACTGCAAATTTCACTTTAATAATACTCGAAAATTCAGGGGCGGAACAACCCCAGTCAGGTGAAACGGCGCATAAAGAGCGACACATCAAATTGTTATTGCGTTAAGCTGAAAGCGGAAACAGTGACATCATGGGACATACCGACTAATTGAAACCGAGGGAGAATATTATTTCGAATTCCACTGTGGTAAGTAGAAAGCTCTTTTGTATTTCAGTTTGTGATGATGGATTATGATGATTGCACTACCTTCTTTGTAATTCAAAGCATTTTGCGTAGAAGATTAAGATCGCAGAAACAGTGTTCAAATATATGTTATTAGCCTCTGTTTAGGTAGCATATTTTCTAATATTTGCCTGGCTAGGTACCCTGATGTTATGCATAGAACAATAGGGGCACTTTATTCTTTTTGTTTGCAGCTTTTAACGTTTAATTCAGATTTCACCTTAAATCTTACTGATGTTAAATGTTATGTAAGAAAGTAGTAAAAACGCTAGATATTAACTTTGACTGATTCTATAGTGCATTTACATTTTTTTTATATGTCATAGGAGGCAAACGAACAGGCGGGTCCCCTGATGTTAAGAGATCAAGGCCATCCATAGGCACTAACAACACCAGGGGAGTTGCAAACGCGTTGCCAGCCTGTGTTTGGGAGGAGAATGAGGAAAGGAGGAAAGGAGAGCAGAGGTGATGGGAATGGCGATGGGTCTCCGGCGCTTTCACTGGCCAAACGAAACGCAACAATGCAAGCACTGCTACTTCACGTCGGTTTTCTGTGAGAGGGTAGTACTACCCATTCATGCTGAGACCATTAATAGCATCAGCGTGGCTCTACCACCTACAAGAGTATAAGTGTGCGGCAATAGATTTTTAACTTGAGGGTTGTGGCAAGCCAGTACGTGGTAGAGCCACGCTGAAGCTATTGTTGGTTTCAGCGTAAATGGGTCAACTCGTCCGGGGTAGTACTGCCCGTCCCACTGAAAAACCGACGTGAAGTAACAGTTTTGGTCAAACTTTGATTGAGTTCCGAGGCGTTCTTGGAGTATGAGGATATGGTTGTATTTGTTACACAATTAATTAGAGTTATGACTACGTTATTAACACTTTTTGTCTTAACACCTTGCTCATAAGTAAGAGTGATTGAAGTCATTTTAAATATTATTTATAGTATGAACATTTGCCTCAAACCAATACTTTTATTAATGGAATGGGTGAATACTTCCCAAAAACAACAAGTTCCAATATAACCCCTTACTAAATTTAATAACTATTTAACGTTACGTTTTTAATAATTTATATTTAACGCAATTATTTTTTAAGAGATGCATGTAAATGACCATTGATTATAAAGTATATAATCTTTGGGAATATAAAATTGCAACTATATTGAAATGATAAATTTGGAGAGTTAGTATAAGTGTTTGAATGTACTAATCTCAGGAATTATTAATCTGATTGAAAACATGTATTGTGTAGTTCATTTGTTAAGATCTATTCTAATCTATATAATTTTACACAACTACACTAAGGAGCTGAGTAGTAACTAAAAACGTCGACTTATTTGAAAAGTCATAAACAAATATAGATTATGTGTTGTTTTAAAATACATGTTGATTTAACGCTAGTGGAACTACAAAGTACAAACATTTAATTAAAAAAGAATATTACCTGATCTATATAAAGTCTGTGCATCAAGTTTTTGTAGATACATAGTATATATTTTTATTACCGTTTCATCACAAATAAGTGCATTGTTTATGGTTTTTATTTTCAATATCTATCATACCTACAATTTCTTCGTCCAGTCCAATGTTCCTAAATGTTCGCCATCTTGCTGTTTTATCTCTCTTTGGTTAGGTTAGGTTAGACTTGCGAAAAAAGGATAACGCGAACTTGCCTTGAGCGAGCGCGGTGCATTTAGTACGAAAACTTTTTAAAGCAAGTATTTAATACGTGTTTAACTTTTGTGTAATAACACCTTAAGTTTTCTTTTTAGCAATTTATTATATGACTTTTAAAATATAAATAAATCTACTTAGTTTCATATAACTAACACTAACATTATAAATACGATAGTAAATCTGTCTATATTTAGCTCTCTTTCACGACTAAACCTCTAAATCGATTACAATGAAATTCAGAATAAAGGTTACCTGAGATATATAGATGGCCATATGCTTATTTTAAATATGTCAAAAAACTCATAGAAATCATGGTTAAATTAGCCCAGATATAATTAATGACTAATATTACCGTGCGCCAAAAAAGGCGATATCAAGTTATGTGGAAGAAATTCTCCAAAAACTATTATTATGTATCAAGCCTTCGTCGCCACATTATATAAATTAAAAATAGCAGTGAAACCTGAACATTTCCTCATCGTCTTGACAAAAATTGTATGAATTTCTACGCTTTCAGTAATTTGAAACGTAGAAAATATAACTGCAAATAGAATGCGAATATGAAAACTTTGAACAATCATTTTATCAAATTTGTTTATTAGATTTTTTTTTATAGAAGCATGACAAAGTGACTGCACTAAGCCCGATGTTAAGCACAGTACAATCCAAAAACATCGGCAACCACTGAGAGACAGATTATCCATCGCCGGTCGCCGTTGTCATGCCGGCCATAATGACGAAAGTCGCCCGGTACTGGATATGCACAGGCTGATCCCGAAACGCGACGTGCAGAAGCGAGTCACTATGACGGGCTTTTTCGCCATATGCATGGTGGTTGCGACCCAGTCGGGCTGTAAAACCCTACCACCCCGCTCTCGCCATTGCCTCGTTCGTTGATCAGCAGGGTGCACCACGTGCAGGTGAGGTTGGCTTGGGTGTCTCAAGTCTTAAGATGTTATTCGACACCCCTTACACCCCAAAACACCCCTTACACCCCATATAGTAATCTTCAAGCATCAAACATATAAGCAAAGAACAGCTACTGAACAATACGCCACAAATGATTTGACGTTATATATGGACAATGTGTAGGTAAATTGGCCTTTAAAAGTTGCCACAGGATGCACTAACTATGTCGTAGACAATATAAAGAACTAGATAATGTAAAATGAAGCTATTAACGCTAAATTTCGTTCTTAGAAACATTAAAATACTCTAACATCTTAGTATTATTTCAATTCAAACTTTTAATTATTCATATTGTTATTATCTCTGTTTATTATACTTAATTGAATACGACATTTTTCATTTAGATCCCAATAGTAAAACTACATAAACTAAGAATCATAAATTGGGTGTTGCAATTAGAAATACGAATATCAGAAAAAACAATAAAATGCAAGATATTGGAGTGCGTATAATAGCGTTGGGTAGGTTCAGTAGACGTCTAAATATAGCAACGATATAAAATATTTATAATTTTGGAACGGATTCGTAGTTTAAGTGTCGACCCCATTACATTACTAGAAGCGCCACGACAAATGAAACGTGAAGCCTCCCTGTAGCCTCCAGACGCTCTTTGGGAATAAAAAATATAGAAGTCGATGTACCGCAGGACATCAACTTGAGACTTATTTGCCATATTTATCAAATTTTATAAAATCTGGAAGCGTTATTTTTAAATTATAAGTAAGGACTAAGAACTTACTTAATTCAACTGTATTTTGCATCAAATATTAATGGAACATTTTAGTTGTTATTGAAAGAGAGGTATGGTTCAATTTCACAAAGAGATATGTTTTTGTAAAACTAAAAAAAAATAAGATATTTAAGCTCTTCATCTAGTAAAGATATGAAATGTTTATTAAAAATAAGGACCAAATAAAATAACAAATTCTTGCAGAAATTTTGTAAACAGAATATCCAACTAACCTCATATTTGTGCAACTATCTACGGTTAATAATTGAATTGTAACAAAAGACTGCATTACAGTTATAGTTTTGTCCAGCGTAACCTCTTATAATCTATTCAATATGTGACAGTACAATGCCTACCTTCGTATGAATTAATCTCTTTACAGTACCACGACATGTTTGCCATTAACTAAGCTAATAGGATTACAGAATTATCTTCATTAGCGATCGTCGAACATAAATCATCAAAGGTACTTCATACTAATTCCCCATCATTAATGGCCACATTAAATACTATTACCCAATGACGGTCTGCCTATCCTCATCCATTACTAATTATACAGTCGTAATTGATGATATAAACAACAGTGCCCAGAAAAATCCGAGTATCCTGGATTAATAAATATCTTCAGTATCAATAATATGTAATGTTGGAATAAAGCTATTGAAAAGTTACTAACTATATTATAAAAAAATTGAAGTATTTCATGTCAAATAATGAGGACACTGCAACCTAACCAATATTAGTTTTGAAATAACAAAGAAAAATTCAGTATATATGTTACTGTAAAAGCCCGATACAGTAAATTCCAAGATTTTCCAGTAAGATACAAATCCAATAGGTGGTAGAGCCACGCTGAAACTATAATTGGTTTCAGCATGAATGGGCCGGCTCGCCCAGGGTAGTACTACCCTCTCATAGAAAACCGACCGTACAAACACCAACCGGTCGTACAAACACCAACATGAAACCATTCATGAAACGACTATTATTCACACCTGACTGTGTTTTTATTGTCCTGTTTGAATTATCACGAAGAACAGCATAAAAACCATTAACCCGAGCTTCTGCAAACATTCCAGAAGCGTTACAGAATCACGGCAATCCCAAAAACAAGAACAATCCAAAGATATTTTTGTATTGAACATGCAAGATGTTTTCCTTAGGGCCTGAGTGTTTTGAAATATATCTTTAAAACACCTTCCTTGTCCAGTACTCCCTTAAGATCGAATATATCTTTAAGATCATGTTCATGAATCGATCATTAGAAAAAAACACGTAATTATCCAATTTTATTAAATCGCATAATTGGTAAACAATGGGCCACTCATACTAATGGTTACTTTTTGTGCGTCGGTGATGAAATGTTAGCCTGAAGTAATTTAATAATGCATATCCTCAGCCAATAATAATATATATGTGAACTTTAATGATATGTCATCGAGTCTTCCATATTCCGACCGCATCCCAAAGCGTGAAGTTTCCTTATCTGACACAGCCCCGGGTCGTGTCTGTGCAGTTTGACAAGTTGACAGGCACGCCTTAAGCCACTTTGAGGTTAGTCGCAGTTTGTATTGTTATTAAATAGGTATCATACTTATCTATTTTACAATATAAAGTTTCATAGTAGATAAGATAAAAAGCATTAACGGAAATTTTAAAGTCTGAAGTAAATCTATCAATCACCACCGGTATTGTGAATTCAAAATTGAATTGTTCGTTACAGCTTCACGACTAAGTCACCAATGAATTGATTTTCATGAAATTAAACCCACAGTTATCTTAAATAGAATATTTAGAAAATAAGTAAGAGATTCACCGCATTATTCAAATTGCTTGAAATTTGAATATTTATTTTAAAGTACGCATAAATGTTAAATTATTATTCCTATTGTTTTATTTCTTACCCAGTGTGTAATTTAGTGTGTAGCTTTTATTGGACTGTAATAATTTAATGTGAAAATAATGTTTGTCATATACTCAGTCACGTCTTTACATGTAGTATTTAAATCGGATTTTAAAGAATTATCTACTGATCTCAACTCCTATGTAAATATAAACCAAATTATTGACAGTGATAATCGACAAAGTTCCTGAAATATACAAGAAATCTCCATAAGACGAAAACAGCTCGCAAAAATTCACAGTGAAGCATGAATTGAAAACTCCGATGACATTAACACAAGCCAGCGACCCCCCGAAGTTAAGGGGACTCGTGTTGGAATTTTTAATTCAATTATGATACCGATCTTGTTTAACGACCGTCTTCTTATAGTAGAACGCGGGCCCCTCACTGTTCAAAAGTTTCTTTTTCTAGAAATGAGAGAAGCGTTGTAACGTTTTTAATGTTGCGGAAAGATTGATAAGACTTCTTTTGGTGTACAGAAATAAGATGCCCAAAATATAAATGAAACTAAGATGTTATTTTCGGGTAACATTTAAAGATGCAACTTTTACAAACGCTAAAATTAAAAAAAAAAAAATTGCAGATTTGTGTTATTTGAATGTATACATAATAGCAGTATGAGTAGAAAAGTCCAACGCAAAGTTCTACAATGGAAGTAACATTGTTATATCGGCTATTTCTGCTATGTTACTATGCTATTTCTGCAACAAAGCAGCAACAGTCTTGCCACTTTGTTTCAGTCCGAATTATTGTAGCATTTACTGGACACGAAGCCTCGTATGTTAGTACTCAAACGTAGGAAACTATTATAACTGCGATCCCATTAAGCTATACATTACTATAGGCTGCAGGTAACCTTGAGTATTACATTCCTAAAAACCTAAGGTATTGCAGAAATTTCGTAACATTTGGACAATAAAAAATTTCAAATTTCGGTAAATTAAATTAAGCTAACAATTAATTGCCCAATCGGGAAACGGAAATACGAGAAATGGAAACGTCCTCGCCGATTGCAATAAAATAAAAATGTAATTTGTAAAGTAAAAAGTCGGTTTTTACGAGTCAGATGGGCGCAAAAATCCTATGGCGATAAATTTGTCAGAACCCGGGACACAAAAGTTTTACGTTAATTCAATCAAACACCTTGCTTCGGCCTAAATTTGATAAAGGGCGACTCTGGTACGATGTTTTTTTTTTAATTTCCTGTCGGGTTGCGTAAATAGGCATTTCAAAGGTCAATTCCTGTTGATCAACGGGGATTTTATAAATTGTTATAACCAATTGCGAAATTTAAAAAGCCATACATGTTGGTTATTTCCATTAGCAACTTATTGTACACTATTATTTCTGGATCAAGAAGACAAAGTATAATTGCGATGCGAAGATTATAAAAATGAATATTCATGTAATAAAATAAATAGTCATTATTTTATGGAACAAATTTGTAATTCTTTACCTTTTCATTTTATCATAGTTGATACCTGTCGTAATCTGTTCTTTTAGGCATATAACTAACAATATAAAAACAATTACGATGTTTTACGTTTGGCAGGCGTTCCGTGACGGCTCAATTATATATTTCCTTCACAGGAAGCTCTGACTGAGTTGCAATTCGAACCTACGTCCCCATATACTGTGGCCAAACATGCTATCAACTAGGCAATCATCGCTCCGAAAATCCATAAACACCATCCAATTTTAGATAGTACCTAAAATATCGACCTGACATATGCGTCAAATTTATAATAGTTTGAAATATTTCCAACTATATCCCGAGCAGACAGGCAATTCCCGCTGCATTAGGGTTTTCGACTGGTGACGTGTAACTAATAGCTGACATTAACTTCCATGTAACAGCGACTCATATGGTGGATGAGAGTACAACATTGCCTATTTCAGACGATATTTTTATAAAATATATGGATTTTTATTAACGATTTACCAAACTATAGCAGTTAATTTATATTATTAGCAGTGTATCAATAGATATTGTATAAATCACATATTTTAAGTTTTATTAGCACATTTCATCTCTTATTAAGTAACGACGTAAGACAAAATAGAAGAAGTACTTCTTAAGTATAGCTGCGATAACACACTTTGGAGTGCTTGGCAAGAGCTTTCATACATCAGGATTTTTCATTAGATCATTAGAGAGCTACTACTAGCTACAAAGCATTAGAACATACTGCATGTTTTAAATATATTTAAATAATTACAATGTTCCCTTTACTAAAGACTGAGGTTCAATATGGAATCCAAGACCACAACGACAATTGGGTTGTTTATAAACGTTACGACTAAATCATTATTACTTAAAAATCTGTACATACATTACACACAAATGAAAATTATATATCTGTTGTTACGGCGATAATTCCGCAATGGTTAAATCGATTTCGGACTGTAGACTTACTGGCAGGTAAAGAACATGACATTCCGGCATTTCATAGAGGCTAAGCAGAAATGTTAGAATTTAACAGAGATCACTAAATTCAAAAAAAAATTTATAGATATTAGATAGTAATGACAAAATAACAATAAAAAGATATAAGCTTGATATGTAACATAAAATCATTTTTACGAAAGAGAAGTCGCGGGCACCGTCTAGTGTATAATATATTCTTACATGGTGTATAGACGAACACAAGTATTCAGTTCACGCATGTCTTTTAACTTGTTAATTAATTAAACGGAAACGTCATAATAAGAATTTCCCTTAAGAAATTCCTTTCCAAATTTAAACATTAGAAACACAACTCGAAAGTTGAAAAGAATGTAATAAAAAATAATAACGGCCACACGAAGGAGTATCACGTCAGGCTTGATTTATAAATGTACGCAACATAAAGAATAAAACTTTAGTTTAACAATAATTAGTATTCAGGAGTTGGTAGTCACCCAGGGAATATTAAGCGGCATGCTATGTCAGAAATTCGTGCAAGCCTACATTCGAGACACTTGGGCATGACGATCGGTTAATGTAAATCATTTTTTTTTTCTTACAACTTCTAACATCAGACTCCGCCATGTTATCTTCTTCTTCTTCCTAGCGTTTTCCCGGCTTAGTAGGTCCGTTTTCCTAATAGACTTCCTCCACTTTTCCCGGTCTTCGGCATCCTTGTGTGTGAGGTTATTGTCCCTTAGTCCACCTTCACCACGTCCAACCAGCGTTTTTTGGGCCTGCCGCGAGACCTCGGGCCTCGGGCCTTGTACAGTCCGCCATATTATAAAAATGTTAAATGCACGTTAAATACTTGTTTGAAAGAAGATTAACCACAAAAAACGCTTTATAAGTTCTGAGTTTCTACAGACGGAATACATAAACACGTTGTCTAATTTTTCAAATAATTATTTAGACGTAAATGCTTCACTTGCATATATTCGCGAATTGAACTTTATATATAGAGATTTGTCGTAAGACAAAATGTAGAATTTAATATACAAAATAACATGTAGTATTCAGGTCCAAGTTTGTAAAACAAATAATCTCCAAGTATCTCTGTGTACAGTATGATGTACATTCAAGGTTTCACGCCAAATGTAATCTCACCTAATATTAGGATTAATTCCGTACTATCCAATAACATATCGACCAACAATTTCATTTAAAACTCAGAACTATCTAAGGAGCCGATGTGCAATTTAAATTAAAAAAAAATGATTGAGCTCTTCGTTCAAAATATATATTAAAATGCGTGGGCCGCAACATGTAAAAACATATTGAACACTGGGTTTCTAACTCATCTGGATAATTTATAGCTTGGGCCTTAGAAGGTCTCTAGTACTTTCGAGCTTATAGACATGCGGCGAAGAGTCTTAAGTGCTCGCATTAGTCCGGTGAAGCTGTGGAGGCCCGTTGGACCTAAAACGTAGTCAATTCGAAAAAAAAATTAAAGTATATTGTGTACGAGTTTCATGTCCATAGTGTCCGTGTGTATCGAGAGAAACGCATGATCCTTACGTGATAACTGTACATGACAGTAAAGCAACACGACGAGCATGACCAGTGGAGTTTTATAATAGTTTATAGAACATATTTAATACTACAAAGGTATTACAACACAGCAATAAAGTCATCAAGTTTACGAATGCTATTTGTAAACTATACGTGCCTTTCTAAACATGATTTTATTACATTTTTTTATACATGTACCTAGTTAGGTATAAGTTAGGCATAAATGTAATTTTATATTTACCACGAATTTTATTCTAATATTCAGACATGATCGTGAATTATAGGAAAGTAGGACTTTTTTTAATAAATTATCGGTGTTATCACAAAAAAGTTACGTGTTGAATACTTGCTTTAAAAAGGTTAAATTTTAGATGCACCGCGCTCGTTGAATGTTTGCCATCTTGCTCTTTTTTTCTTCTTATTCTTCTGTTCTGCAGACTCTTGGTCCGCACCGTTTTTTGCTTAAGTTTTTTTTGGTCTGCGTGAAAAATCGTATCTCTGAGGAACTATTGGGTGTTTTATTTATTTAGTATTATTTTAACTTAACTATTTTTATATTTGAATTAACCATTTACTATTTTAGAGTGGATTTTTTATTGATGTTATTGCCTTTAGAGGTTTTATTATGATCCACAATGTCCCGCGCCGGAACGTTCATGGCTCGATGGATGAACCTACTAACCGCGTCGTCAGTCACATCGGTATAGTAGACACAGGTGTCAGTGTACCTGGATATTGCCACCATAGCATGTGAAACGCTATATCGTGGATTTGCATCTTGTGGATCTTGCTCTCTTGTCTCGCTTTGGTTAGATTAGTTTAGACTTGCGAAAAAAGGATAACGCGAACTTGCGTCGGGCGAGCGCGGTACATTTAGTACGAAACCTTTTTAAAGCAAGTATTTAATACGTATTTAACTATTATTTTAAAAACATCGTATAGATTTTAGGAGTTAGCCACAATCTTACTTCGTATTAGATGACGTTCTAAAATTGTAAACACGCTAAATCTAGAGGGAACGCTGGGGTCCTCAAGAGCAGTTGTCTGAACACACCTATAAAGGCTTTATGACATATTTTCAATTTGAGGGTGGTATCTAGCCAAGAGGGCCTAGAAAAGCCATACCGCGTTGCAAACACTAAATCTCGTGAAAATGATTTTACTTTTAAACGTGTTTTATACATTTACTAGCAGACCCGATAGTCGCTGTCCTGACCTGATAATCATAAAGATATCCTAGAATGAGACCGCAGCGCCACTTACCGGGCCTAAATGTAAATCTAAACCATTCTTGGATCTACTGGAACACACACACAAAATTTCATCAAAATCGGTTCAGCCGTTTAAGAGAAGTTCAGTGACATACACAAGTACAGAAGAAATTTATATATAAAATATGTTCATATATATTAATTCATGAGAACCACCAATTTTATCTGAAATGTATACAACGTTTTTACCAATTTTAATTAACCCCTATAAAGTATTATTCGTACGATATAATTTCTATGGAAAAGAAAAAAAAGAAAAGAAAACGGCTTTCAATGAATGGACATGTATTGAGGATCAAGATAGTACGATTAAAGAAAGTAAAAGAATAATGTATGTAGAATGTAAAAGGAATGCAAAAAGAGCAATTGCTATTGTCCGAGCTAAAGTTCAAGATGATTTGTACAAATCTCTAAAAGTCTCACAAACACAAAAATATTTGTATCGTTTAGCAAAGGCAAGAGAAAATAATACAAGATATATTACATACGTTAAATGTGTAAAAGATGATGGAGGAAAAGTTTTGATGAATGATGAGTACATAAAGGGTCGCTGGAAGAAATATTTTGAAAGACTGATGAATGAAGGAAATAACAGGACTGGAGAGTTAGAGGCCGTACCATCAAATTTAGGCGTTGTAAAAGAAATAACTGAGAATGAAGTAAGAAGTAGCTGGGAATGGTATGAAAAACGGAAAAGCCGTTGCGCCAAATGGCATACCTATTGAAGTATGGAAGTTTTTAAAAGTAGATGGATGGGTGTGGCTCACGTTATTTTTTAATAAGATGTTACTAGAGGAAGTGATCCCACATGAATGGTGCAATAGTGCCTATTTTTTAAGTTTTAGTGTATTTATTTTTTACAAGAATAAGGGTGATGTGCAGTTATCACACAATTATCGAGGAATAAAGCTCATGTCACACAGTATGAAGGTTTGGGAAAGAGTGATAGCGAAACAAATAAGAGATGAGACTGAAGTGGCTCAAAATCAATTTGGGTTTATGCCAGGACGTGCGACAACAGATGCCATTTTCGCACTTCGGCAACTCTGCGAAAAATACAAACGAGTACATAAGAATTTACATATGGTATTTGTTGATCTGGAGAAGGCATATGATCGAGTACCGCGTGATGTTCTGTGGTGAGTTCTGAAAAAGAAAAGAAAGCCTGGGAAGTATGTACAACTTATTCGTTGTATGTACAATCATGCCAAAACACACGTTAGGTCAGCGGCTGGAGTTACCGATAATTTCAATGTGGCCGTAGGTTTGCACCAGGGTTCAGCTTTAAGACCTTATTTATTCCTTCTTGTTATGGATGCGTTAACATCAGACACAGAAGGAGACAACTTGGTGTATGCTGTTTGCTGATGATATTGTTCTTATCGAAGAAGATGCTGCAGAGGTCCAGCGCAGGCTGGAAGAATGGCGAGAAAGACTGGAGAATGTTGGTTTGAAAATTAGTAGTACAAAAACTGAACATTTGTTTTGCGATTTCGGTGATACATCTAGTTTTTCTTTACATATAGTATAGACAGTACTCTAAAAAGTTCTATATCTACCAGAAAAACTTCTCACAATTAATGAAGCCTTTTCGAAGATAACCACAGAAAAAAAAAACAATTCTTATATGTTTATCGTATAAAAACACAAACAATCTATACTTGAAAAAGTTACATAGGATTAATAGAAACGCTTCGATATCAGTTTAAATCGAATATCGTTGCTTGAGTAAATTAAACACACTCTTCAGATAAAACAAAACGAATTGATGTCGATACAAAATTTTTAACGCTCGATAACCCATATTTAAAGTTATGTAAATGCCACTGTAAAGATGTCAATTGTCGTTGCGTGATAAAACATTACTCGCGACGGTGACCATCATAAATCACCTTCAGGAACTATGATAAAATTAATTTACTCGTAAGTGGTATTTGTGTAATTAATGGAACACGATCCGCCTGTCGCACGTCTCATGAATGGCCCGATTAGATTGTGGCATTAATGTAACATAGGCATTTTTTTTACATTCGCCTTTTTAAATAAAATATTAACTTCTAGGATATTAAATACATTTAACACCTAATTACATTTTTTTAACCACAACTCTTTAAACACAACATTTAACATGTTATGTTAAAGTACCAGGATAACCGGGACTAGCTCGGTTCTTAAAATAATCATTTTGGGATTAAACTGTGAGGTTTATCCCACAAAGTTAGCCATTTTTATCAAAATAAAAAATAAAAAAGATATTTCTTTTTTCTGTCACTCGGATTCGAACTGGAGTTAGGCGGATTTTTGAAGCAGCCGATTGAAAACTCAGATGAAAAAGTTCTCTATGACTGAAATCTAGCTAGATCGATACTGGAACACACATAGGTATATAAGCTGGTTTCAATGTGAACGGGTCAACACGCTCTGGGTAGTACCACACCCTCACAGAAACACCGACGTGAAGTAACAGTGCTTGCATTGTTGCGTTTCAATCGATCAGTGAGAGCGCCGAAGGCCCACCTCCCCTTCTCCCTTCCCTACCGACACAGGCACAACGCACTTGCGACTTCTCTGGTGTTAATTCTATGGACGATAGTGGTCATTTTAACATCAGGTGTCCCATCAGTTCGTAGCAATGTCTGCATCGAATATCTATTACTTGTACAACTTATACGTAGTCAACTCCGACTGTCAAGTAACGACACTAGCAACATTGCAACATTATCTTTGGAACACTGTAACGATGAAATGTATTAGAAAAAAACAGGCTTATTTTTTTTGGAAACAGTAATTATTCAATGAATCCTATACGTATCTAAAAGGCTAAAATGTAGCAGTTTAATTCTCATGGTGTGTAGTCCCCAGTCTATAGCAAAAGCAGTATTCGCATAATTAACAGTACACGGGCCACGCCGCAAAGCGTATAAATTTGCATGCCCTGCGGTCAGACGAACACTCGACGCCACGCCGGAGGAGATACAAGGCTTTGGAAACGTTAGCTTAAAATTATAACTAATATTTTTTTTACTATAAAAATACATTCATTAATACTGTATTGAATTGAAACTACACATAAGAGGGCTTTGAAATTCTGATCAGCAACCTTTTTCTATGACAAAAAGTAAGTAAACAGTGTGTCGGGTAGAGTATTGAAAAATCACCAGTTCTCATCCGATCACCAAAGTTAAGCAACATCGGATGCAGTCAGTACTTGGATACGGGTGATCGCCTGAGAAAACCGCGTGACTTTGGTTTTTTGTAGTATTCTATTAACTCAAATATTTTCCTGTAATGCAAAAGTTTCACTTCTAGCGTGCGTCGTTATAGTACACTGTTTTTTATAAACATACGTGCACTAATTAGTATCAGCGAGTTCGGTTTCATAGAAGTGGTCTAACGTTTTTATGGGAATTGCGTATTTTGTCTGGATTAATTATGAACTATTTTGTTATATACTTACTGACATATAAATGCGAATATAGTTTTCTTTGTTTGTAATAATCATGAAATTTTATAAACACATTGTTAGATTCACAAAACGGCATAGAGTGATTATCATTCTGAAAAAAAAAACTGTTTCATAGGATAGGTTTAATATACTTTGATGTGAGCGAAGTTTTTTTATAATTGTTCCATTATTGCTTAGCTCCAGTGGAAATGAGTAAAGATATGTAGCTTAAATGAATGATTGAAAAATCTAAAATTATCAATCAAAAATAAGTCCGGACAAATAAGAGACATCGAAATTTTATTTATATGTTCAGTCATAAAAATGCATCCATTACTTCTTATTATATATAAATACAATTACAGAACTAACATGGAAGTAAAATGCGTAAAAATCCTATCTCGTATTTCAATCAATTGCTTCCAACTGGGACTTAAATTAAAGCAGATAAATCAGAACAGTAAATAACAGAATCAGGAACAGATGTTTTAAGACAAATATTTATTTGTGATAATTGCAATCACGACCTTCAATATCACAAATGTTATTTAATAGACTTGGCTTGGACAAAGGCGATAGCAAATAGAGAGATACCATAATATCCGATTGGCGGGCATAAAACGTTAGTATCCCATTTACTGGAATAGTACGGTTATACACTGCTAAACGGACTACGATTTTGATTTGAAAATATCTGTGCAAATGTTCTGATATTGCATGACTTAATATTTACATTTTCTCTATGTCCATGTCTGCGTGTGTTAATCTATACTGATATAATAAAGAGGTAAAGTTTGTGACGTTGTGAATTTGCGATGTTTTAGGGGATAATCTCAGGAACTACTGGTCCGATTTGAAATTTCTTTCGGTGATATATAGCTGATTTATCAAGGAAAGTTATAGGCTATAGATCATCACGCAAGACAGATAGGAACGGAGCACCAATGAAGAATGTTTCAAAATCGGCATTTTTTTCCTCTTGAGAGATTCTGCTACGTGTTAGCGTTAGCCCAAAGTAACTATTCCATGCGAACAAAGTCGCGGGCAGAGGCTAGTCTGCTTATAAATTGAAAACTACTTAACTTATTAACATGGTCCTTTTTTAAATTATAACTTTGTCTTCTAACCAGGTTCTTATATATTTCTTTTTACATAAGGTAATAAGCAACGAAGTTATAGGATTTAAAGACAATTAGTAGGAAATTAATACTAATACATTCTTTTGCTATATTTAATCTAAAATATGAACAAAGACAACGCAGTTAACAATTGTTATATGTAAATTAGATGTACTCGTAATTAAATAATTCAATCCAAAACTATATGTTAATAATTTAAATAATATAATTAGGCTCCATTATTTAGATATTAAATGTTGTGCCCAAAATGTCCTGCCACAAGCAGTTATGTATAAAATAAAATATTTTAAAAGCCTTTATTGAAAGAGCATCCTAATAACAATTTTATAGATATTGTAACCCTTGCCGCGGGCACAAGAGACCTAATTAAAGAGGAGATTTCCAATGGATACGTTTAGTTACGTGAAACAAAAACGAATAATTTAATGTCCAATATTAAGGGTAACTTTAGTAATTTGCTAATTGGACACAAGACGTTACGTGATATTATGTAAATAATAGCCAAGTCAATAACTACCGTAGCTTAGAATAAATAAGACTTCAAAACTTAGTATTGATCAAACGTTTAAAAATAAATGTAAAACATATTCTGAACAATACTGTACTCATATGAATTCTGTAACGCTTCGAGCGATAACTCAATCTTGACACAATATCTATATTGGTTGTGGTCATCTTCTTTTGCGTAAAATATCTGTTTTAGTCGGCGGCTGTTCGACCCGGATTGATTTATTGGGAGCCGAACATGCCGAACTGTGATGTATGACCCTATTGAGATTAGAATAGAGTAGTTTTGATCAGAGAATATGTAGAGTTCTTAGACGTAGTAAAGTCTTATATAGTAATGTACTTCTCATATGTGTCTGTAATTCAGGCTTCAGATAAATTCGGAATCTTTAGATAAAAGCTTAATCAATAATGTTTAGAAAATTCACTCTGTATCTTTCTTTGGTAGGGAGACCTTGAGTGCGTTGCTTGCGCGATACGGTGACACAAAAATATACATCATTGCTAAAACACTACACGATCACCCCCACACACGTGCACGCCTACACGCTTACACATTAAAGTGGAAGGGTTTACTTTTTCCGTTATCGAACTGAAAAACTCTCAACTTTCCGATAATAAATATATGGAGGAGTTGTTGAGGCGTATATGCTTGGTACACATGTACGTTTCAACAGCTCAAACATATATGAATAGTTAGCTAGGTTAGCTAAGATAGGTCGCGATTTTGCATGTAACAGGCAACAGCCAAGCCGAGGTGTGCAGTGCACCCTTGAGCTCGTTGCCAAAATAAAATCGGCTGAGTGCCTTAAGCGCTCGCCTTAGTAGTCCGGCGAAGCTGTTAAGACCTTGCTAGGTCAATAGCATAGTCAGTTCGAGAAAAAAAACTCTATATCTCGATTTTCCAACAGATGTAATTTGAGTAATAACTTATCTACAACATATAATTAAAAAAAAAAAAAACAACAAACAGACTCTAAAATGTTCCCTATAATAAGTATAATATCTAACAAGTAGAGTCTAATAAGAACCTTTCCATCACATACATGTATGTTATAATTACAACAGTTTGCATGCTTTTAGACACTAATTTTAGGCACTACCGTCCCACTGCTTAAGGTTTATTGGTATCACTCAACAACACTAAGAGTGGCATAGTAGTATATAAATTTATTAAGCAATTTTAGTACGCATTTCCATCAAAGTTGTTGTTTTAAAGAAAAAGAATCTATCTAAAACACTCGCAGCTACAACCAAGAAATAAATATTTTTTTGCTTCCTTGTAACGCTTACTCTGTGCAGTAGAAATATCCCTTTGCAGTGGTGCGATTTGTGAAAGCAACAGCTTATTTATACCCTTGAGTATAGTAGTGAACAGCGCTCACGGGAAACAAAACTGTCAGCGTGAATTAAAGTTATTTATGGTTTTGGTAATTCTTTATCTAGTAATATTATACATCAGATTTCATTGGGCAAATTGATTCTGGCACCTACAAATATTAAATAAGCAATTACTATAATATAGCTCCATTTATTGATTTATACATAGAATCGAATTAAAATTGACTGAGAATGTGGACGATGAAAAATAATACACTGAAGATAGACAGACTGCTTCTCAAAAGCAAATGATAAAATATACTAATGCCGACTATGTATGTTACGATTTCCCTGAGAGGTTTAACTGCTCAGGTATACCTACACAGGACGACATATCCTCTTTGATAAACTGTGTTGTATATGCTGATATTAAATATAGGTATAGTTTCTAAGGTGATAGAGCCACGCTGAAGCTATTATTAGTTTTAGCATGAATGGGTCGGCTTGACCGGGGTAGTAGAGTAGAGGTAGAGTAATAGAGGAAGAGGAGATAGGGAGGAAGGTGGGCCTCTGGCCCTTACACGGACCGAACGAAACTTTATTAATACCTATTAATAAAACTATTTAAACGTAAAAATATGAATATTTATTATAATACATATTCTCATACAATTAAATATCAACAAGGTCCCAAATATTTCAAAAGCAGACATTTTCTTATAAGTAGACGAGCGATACGACAAACTATGCAGCCGGGAGATGTACGCCGATTTTGTAAATCAGTGGAACTTAAAACTGCAGAGATTTCAGCGAGAAGTGTTTAAACTATATGAAATACTACACAGAATTTGCAAACTTTGAAATTTATCCTTGTTATTTCTCCGTATAGATCAGTCAGAAATGTCTTAATTGAGACTCGTAGTCCGGTGAAGCTGTTAAGACCTTGCTGGGTCAATAGCGTAGACATTTCAAAAAAAAAATTAATCGAGGTAAATGTGGTTTCGAAAAAAAATATTAAAGAAATTTGAAATATTTTTTAAGAATATATGGAACTGAAAGAAAAAATATAATATTTACTTTGTAAGTTAAAGGGGACAAGAGCAAAAAATAAAACTATAGGAATTCTGTAATAATATATTAGTTATTGTATGCTAATAATAATAATGTAATAGGTTTTAAAATAAATACATTGTGAAATACTTATTATCAATATATCAAGAATAAAAAAAAAATTAAAAGGATTAACCTAGAAGAAACTACGTCCTTTACAATATTACAGATACTGCAACACTACACAAATAACAAGAGAAACAACAAATAAAAAATAAGGTTACGATTGTAATTTCAACAAATCGGAATAACTTTATATTGAAATCGATCACAGTGTCAAGGGAATTCGTCTCGTGCTGCCCTAAATGTTGACAGTCGTTACAACTTCACAAATTGCCGTAAACGTCTCTTATAACTCCGTCAGCTTAATTTAAAGTTTTAACTTTAGCATTTCCAAATACTTCGATTACAATTTATAATCCGTTTCGGAGTTCATTAACATCCCAAATTTTGGAAATATGATCAATAGCAAGTCTGACAAGTCTGTGTTTAATATTACCTCATAGTTACTGCTTGCATTAATATGTCATATCAGTTACAGGAAATTTAAAAAACTAAGACAAAAAAACATTATTTTAACACCTAGTTTCAAACAATTTTACCTATAATATTCCATAATCAATCAAAAGATATGATTAATGCCTAAGTAGTTTATATTATAATCAAACTCATGTATGCTTTTCCAGTGTTAACTATGTGGAAATCTGCATCCAAATAACTAACTTGTGTTGATCGCATAATACCATTATCATTATCTTCTTACACTTATCCCCCACCTAAGCAAAGTTGGCACAACATGTTTTCCTCTTCCAGTCTCCCCTGTCAGATGTCATCTCAATATCCACACCGTTTATACACATGTCATTTTTGACACAATCTATCCATACCTTTTTCAGTCTTCACTTACTGATATATATCCGTCCTAATATCAGTAAGATTTCACTGCAAAATTGTATATAAACAAAACTATTTTTTTTTTTTAAATTCAGCTATGAAATGAACGAATATACGATAAATTGAGGTAATATTAATCCAATTAAAAATACTAACGGGCTCATTTGAATAGGCAATCCTGTTTTTTTTTTTTTTCGAAATGACTACGCTATTGACCCAGCAAAGTCTTAACAGCTTCACCGGACTACTAAGGCGGGCGCTTAAGGCACTCAGCCGATTTTATTTTGGCAACCAACTCAAGGGTGCACGGCACACCTCGGCTTGGCTGTTGCCTGTTGCATGCAAAATCGCGACCTATCTTAGATAACCTAGCTAACTATTCATATATGTATGAGTTGTTGAAACATATATGTGTAACAAGCATACACGCATCAACAACTCCTCCATATATTTATTATCGGAAATAGGCAATCCTGTCAAAACATACAACTCTTTGATAATTGAACTATCTTCTGCCTGTAAACTCAGCGTAGCTCTAAAAAAAAATAAAGGATTTTGAAACATTCTTCATTGTACTTCACTGCTATTAGGCTTAACGTGATGATATGGCCTCTAGCCTTCCTAGATAAAAGAGTTTACACTGCAAGAATTTTTCTAATAGGACCAGTAAGTAACTAAAATTAGTGCGTTCAACCAAACAAACAAATCCTCCAGCTTTATAATATTAGTATAGGTTACAAAAAAATATTTTTAATATACACTCGATGAACATAATAATTTTGCAGCGGGATCTTAGGCTATAATAATACCACCATCTTCTCCAATAAGAATCTACAGAAAACTGAACATTCTAAATTTAAATAATCAGACCTGAAGAGATCCAAAGTGAAGACATTGGTTCCTTTACTGAGTTCAGTAAACTCATTTATATTATATAGGTAGTAAAATCCTTTTTGTTTCCCTTCATATCAGCTTTTCTGGTCGATTGAATTTTACGGTATATCATAGAGATGACGCCGATGACGTATGATTATATATACGCCTTGTTGACTCAGCATTAACGAGAAACGACGCTGCGAAAAAGAACCGCTTTGAAGATGATATTACATTCTAATATTTTAATAATGTACTTATGTGTAAATATTGCAAAAAAATGCGCGTAATAATTTATGTCTGATGTATTTTGGTATGAAATAATATTTCTAGGTCTAGATTTCACTTCCATCTATCTATCTATGCTAATATTATAAAGAGGTAAAGTTTGTGAGTTTGTGATGTAGGGGGTAATCTCAGAAACTGCTGGTTCCATTTGAATAATTCTTTCAGTATTATATAGCTAATTTAACGAGAATGGTTATAGGCTACATCATCACACTAAGACCAATAGGAGCGGAGCAGCAATGTAGAATGTTTCAAAATCTGTTTTTTTTTTCTCTTGAGAGCTTTCGTTGCGTGTTAGCATTAGTCCAAAGTAACTATTCCACGCAAAGGAAGTCGCGGGCAGAGACTAGTTTATACATATAACAAGAATGTAAATCTAACGTGTCTGTATTTTTTGAAAAAAATGTTTTGGAATAAGTAATCAAATACATTTCAATCATTTTTACAAATTTCTATCAATCTGTCTTTTTTTTGAACACACATCAATGCTAACATACTGCGTTTACAATACGAAACCTCAGTAAGAAAATTATAACTCAGGTAACATTTAGTCTAGGTTTCATTAAAATCAATTCACTCTATCAGAAGTTATTGTAATTTTAATGACGACTGGACTTAAGTACAAGAGAAAAGTAGATAAGTAAATGGACTTAATACATTCAGATGATTTTATTAATCACTCCTTATTACATTAAGTTCCATACGGACAGAGTCGCGGACACAGCTAGTCACATATAAATCAACGTTCTCATTTCTCCTAAAATTACCCTTATTAAATTTACATAAAGAAAAACAGGTAAGAAATCTACAAAAATGTACAATGTAAATCTTTACCCACAAAGTTACACAGTTTCCGCACGAGTTCTCGTAATATAATGAAATATGTATCAGCCATCTATCACAAACTCTTTCCCCAAACGATATTCAGCAGAACACAAAAACTTACCGGCAATATGGTGAATAATGTCCTGCGAAATTAAATCCCCCAGACTATAAAGAACAGATGACGTGCCGTTCCGTACACTTCTAGATTGTTCGAGATCGTATTGTATCTCTTGTTAAGGGGTTATCAAATGCCGCTTCTTTTATTCTTTGCACAAATTGTTTACTGAAGTATGACCTTCGAGTAGTCGAGATTAGATTATAATAAAATTTTAGTCATACACAGCATGAAGTAACAAATAAGCAGTGTAATAGTTTAGGTGGTAGAGATCACGTTGAAACTATTATTGGTTTCATCAAGTAAGTGTCAGCTCGCCCGGGGTGGTACCATCCTGTGACAGAAAACCGACGTGAAGTAACAGTGCTTGCATTGTTGAGTTTCGCTCGGTCAGTAAAAGCGCCGGAGGCCCGTCTCCCTTTCTCTCCTTTCCCTTCTTCTCTCCCTCCTTGCATGCCCTTTCCCCAAATTCCTCCAAAATACAAGCTGGCAACGCACTTGCGACTCCTCTGGTGTTGCTTGTGTACATGGACGGCGATAATCGCATAACATCAGGTGACCCGCCTGTTCGTTTGCCTCCTATATGACATAAAAAAAAACAGAAAGTAACTATTTCCTATTTTTTATAGAATCACCAAATATCATTAATAGCGACTTGTACACATAGCGATAAAATCCGTTGTGAAACAGAGGTGACAAAATTACTGAACTGATTTATTTCCACCTGTTTGTATTTGAAGACTAATTTTGCTCGCAGCTTCGGTCGTCTTAAAATAATTGGTTAAATGCATTCTATGTCCTTTTCTGTACTTCTTACAACGCGTATGTCAAATCTCATTATGATCAGTTACATAGTAACGGCGTGAAAGCGTAACAATCAAAACTAACTTTCCCATTTATAATCTTAGAACATAATTCGGTGATTGTTAATATACTAAAAATATTCCTCATATAACTAGTATTGCTATACTACATTGTTATAAGACATTTAATTTAGCTGCGGTGGCCAATTATTATGTGATTTCCCCAAATTCGAACAATAACACAATACGGTCTATTCTCCTTTATATTCACTGTTCAATTTTTATTTAGTAAAGTTTCAACTGAAGATATATTTCTTTTTTCATGTCATAGGAGGCAAACGAACAGACGAGTCACCTGACGGTAAGTGATCACCGTCGTCCATAAACACTTGCAACACCAGGGGAGTCGTAGGTGGTAGAGCCCCGCTGAAGCTAATTTTAGTTTCAGCATGAATGGGTCGGCTCCTCCGGGGTAGTACCACCCCTCTCACAGATAACGGACGTGAAATAACAGTGCTTGCATTGTTGTGTTTCGTTCGGTCAGTGAGAGAGCCGGAGGCCCACGTCCCTTCCTCTTTCCTTCTTTCCCTTTCCTTCCCCTCCCCCTTCTCTCATATACAGGCTGGCAACGCACTTGCGACGTCCCTGATGTCGCTAGTGTCTATGGACGGTGGTGATCACTGAACATCACGTGACCCACCAGTTCGTTTGCATCATTTGATATAAAAAAGGTGCGTTGTCAGCCTGTGTTTGAAAGGGAAGGGGAGGTGATCCTCCGGCACTCTCACAGACCGAACGAAACATAACAATGTAAGCACTGTTACTTTACGTCGGTTTTCTGTAGGTAGGGTGGTACTACCCCATGTGAGCCAACCCATTTACTCTGATACCAGTAATAGCTTCAGCGTGGCTCTACCACCTACAAGAACAACATGTCTTAAATCATTAGGTGAGAACTGATTTTACTTTTATATACGTTGTATAAAAAACGATCAAGATTTATGTAGATCTGCGTATATCTGATTCAAAATCCATCATTCTCGTCCAATGCAGTTTCTATTCGATAGTTTCTAATTATGTTATCGGTCTCATTGCGTATAAGAAATGTAATTGTATCAATACTGTTACAATTCACACAAGAATCGCATGCGACATCGTGTGACCTCTGACATAACAAATGAGTCACACTCGTGTACTTTTGCCGAGCTAATTGTGATTTATCGTGACACGGGTACTCGTTTTGTTACCTATGACATCTTATACCTCCTTATTATACCTTGTTATACGTGTCCAAGTCACCAAAACAAAACTGGATTGGATAATTGTTGTTAAAAAACATTAGATGTTTCATTGTATTAGTTTTAGTTATTCCGCTTTTCCATTAGGGGCATTTACTAATATTATAAAGAGGTAAAGTTTGTGAGTTTGTGACGTTGTAGGGGGTAATCTCAAACAGGCGTGGCGAGTAGTGGCCTCCTTTTGCGAGGAAGTCATCTCACAAAAGGAGGCGGCGAAGAGGGCCCGCGAGGCTGACCCACTCAGCGGCCGTCTTCGCCAACGGAGGACCGGCAGGAGGAGGCGGAATTTTGCCCAACTCCTTCTGCCACAGTAGCCGGACCTGAGGGGATGTAGTCGGGGGGCTCATCCCCTCATTGCACAGGTCCGGCGGACGAGGGGAGGCAGCTGGTGTGTACCCAGCTGCCTCTCTATAGGTAGGAGCTTGGCGGCCACCTTCCGCCGGGCGGACCGTTGGGGCGGCTATCTAACGGGAATAGCTTAGCACGATCCCTCGCCGCCCCAACACTACGATCTGTCGGTACACCGTGGGGTTTTAGACCGTGCAAACCGGACATAACTCATCCTCTCCCCCGGGAGGGTGGGTATCCATAAAGGATTTCCCCACGTAAAAAAATAAAAATAAAATAAAGGGGGGGGGTAATCTCAGGAACTACTGGTCCGATTTAAATAATTCTTTCAGTGTTATATAGTTCATTAATCAAGAATGGGTATAAGTTATATATCATCACGCTAAGGCCAATAGGAGCGGAGCACAGATGAAAAATGTTTCAAAATCGGGATGTTTTTTCTTTTTGAGATCTGCTGCGTGTTATTGTTAGTGTATCTATTCCACGCGAATGAAGTCGCGGGCAGAGGCTAGTCTAATATATAAAAATCTCGTGTCACGGTGTTAGTGTTTGAACTTCTCCGAAATGGCTGGACCGATTTTTATGAAATTTGAAATGTATATTTGATAGGTATGAGAATAGGTCGTAAAGTAAGTATATATTATGCCTCTAGTTAAATAGTGTGCTTTGTCCAGATGTTTTTTAATTTTTTTTTTCTCTGTTTTTTTTTATTTACCATCCAAAAATTTCTGTAACCCCAAATTTTCAGATTATAACCTCATCTTCCCATTTTTTATTCGCATTCGAGCTTAGTATTTTTGTATGAAGAATATCCAAATAACTCAACAGTCGTACATATATCAAACAAAACGAAATTATTGATGTCGCTGAATGACAGATGGCGCTACATCCGCCTCATCGAAATTTCTTTCACACATGCGTAAGTCATTAATTATTCCAACTAGGTATGTGTTTGAGTGAATCCCTGAATTGTTTGGTTCCACAGTTGGAAACGGTGGGAGTCGCTGCAATCGGGTTCTAGGTTTTTTCGAGTTTGAAAATACAATTGGAACCGGTAGGTAACCGATTTCGCGTAGACGAAGCTGCGTGGTTCAGCAAGTATGTTTATAAAACTATACGAAGCTATTTAAAACTATTGATATTAACCATGATAATAAGACCAGTACAATATGATGACAATGGCAACCGTCCAGAGATAAATGCCCGTAAGCAATTATTGTCGTCGAGACCATGCCAGTCTTGAAATACTATAGCGAAATTATGTGCATATAAATACGCAGACCTTGTCCCACACCTTTTTTCAATTTCATTATATTCGATGTTTTCTAAATTTTTTGGTGGTAGAGCCACGCTGAAGCTATTACTGGTTTCAGTATAAATGGGTCGGCTCGTCCGGGGTAGTACCACCCTCTCACAGAAAACCGACGTGAAGTAACAGTGCTTGCACTGTTGCGATTCGTTCGATTAGTGAGAGCACCGGAAGGCCATTTCTCCCCTTCCTCCCTCTCCTCTTTCCTCCCCGATTCCCCTCCCCAATACAAAGCTGGCAACGCACTTGCGACTCCCCTTGTGTTGCAAGTGTCTATGGACTGTGGTAATCACTTAACATCAAGCGACCCAACTGTTCATTTACCTGCTATGATATAAAAAAAAAATACTGTTATATTAACTGAAAATTTAATTAGATTACGATTCGTATAATATGGTAGCAATATAAAGAGAAATGTATTGTGTTATCTTTTAGGTTTGATGGAGAAAGAGTTGGCTACCAATATGTTTAATTTTGCCAAACATGTGATTATCAATCTCAAGGTATTTCTCGGACTTTGAAATCACTACGATTGTCTGAACTTGCATCTGAATTATAACTGGCATATCTTTGTGACCTTATTATATTATAATGCTCAGGCAACGTGTACAGGGAAAAGAAGTAACTCGTATCAAATCGCGACCACCCCTCTCTCTCTCTTTATATTGCTAACTCAGAATATCTTTGTGCGAAACTAACAAGATAGAAAAAAAAGTGTGTGTGTACTTATATGAACGCGTTAGAAGCTATACTTCATTGGCGTAACAAGAAAAAAATTTTTCAAAATTTTTATCTTTCGCCTTATTCTACGTTTGTAGAAAAAACGACGCTAACAATAGAAAAAAGGTATTTAATACATTGATAGTTTCTATACAAAAAAATACAAACAACAAAAACAAAGAAACAAAATGTTGAATATAGCTATCTTCATAGTAATAACTTCAGAGTGTCGGTTTTCGTGACGGTGTGCACGTGCATTGTAAAAATTTACTCTCATCAGTTTTCCCTATCGCGCCGAAAGAAGTATAATTTCAAAAGCATATAAAGAGAAAGCTGTTTGTTTCTTAAAAACAAAATTAATTACGGTAACAAAGTCTAAGACTTACTAAGTCTTCAGAGCCCAGATAATCCATACAAATAGATCAAGGCATAATAAATTTGTCAGAGCTCCAGTTTCTCGTAATAAATAAGTTTCTTTTAATCTGATACTAAGCTTACCTTATCTCTGAGCATATCTTTAACCCTCGAGGACTGGTGTCTCGTTCTGTGCAGTTCAAGTTGGAGTTCAAGACATCGCTCTTGCCAATTAACGGAGGCGATATCTGCAGCAGCTAATTCATACTCCAACGGATCCAGTCGGGATGAATGGGCAACTAGCCTAAAGGAAAAATTCAAGGTGAAAAAACTTAATGAAAAAAAATCACTTCGTAGTTATGCAGCATATACCATTCACACGTACACACATTCCGTCAAAATTTTCACATAATATTAAGTCATTTATATATAAATTATGTGTTGCTTAGACTGTTGCGGTTTGACGGGATAGCCGACAGACATCACTATCGTTCACATACTGATCCACTCTATAATATACTTTTGACACTAAAACAGCTTGACGTGGCGCTTAAATTTACAGTCCGGCAAACCGGTAACATGTTTTGAGACTTTATTGTAAAACCTAAAACTATTACCTAAAAAATGATTACTGGATCTGCTAAGTCTGAAACATGGGACGACCAGTTTATCACAGTTTATAGTATTTACATTATGCCGGTCTTTTACTAAATACAGTTCTTCAAAGTTATTACGGACATACACGACACATGATACGGAGAAATAAATTCGAAGACCTTTATACTTTCAAGGTTAACAATCAACAATGAACACTGATTTTTTTTATAATTTACAAGCTTTTAGCGTTTGATCCATATTCTATTTAATGTTAAGCGATGGTTTGGGATAAGATGGTAAACGTTAGACCTAGTCAAGGGACTGGCTCTTAAATGCAGCTGCTCAAACTCATTTATGGGTGCTTCGCCACAGATTTGCAACTAAAGCGTAATAATTAGTGCGGTAAAGGCCTTGCAAGCCCAATAGCGTAGTCAGTTGGAGAAAAAAAAAATTAATCGTAGTATAGGTATACTACAATATAGGTGGGTTTAGAAAAAGTCTTACCAATATGATAGTTTTGTCACAATGTTTTCCTTCGCCTAAAGTTCCAGTTAATTCGCTAGGATTCTAATATATCCGAATGTACTAACCATTAATTCATTATAGCTTCACAACAACCTCGACCCTTAAATGCATTTTTTTAAAATTATAAAACTAATTTTAAAACAACAACAGAAAATAACTTAGTCACCAAAAGTAAAGTCAATTCTTTCTTTCACACATAAGGTATTTATTATCTAAGATTTTAACATGCTTACAGAAACATACACTCGAATTTTTGAATAAAATGAAGTGATGTGAAATGTAGACAATTGGCAACAATGTGCATTTAAAGGTTAAACACGAAATACTGTTTAAAAAGTCTTTAAATTTTAAATAATAGCCACAATTTATGTTTAAAAATACATTCGAAAGTCGAACAACATTCCAATATCTGTTCATAAATAATGTAACGGTTCATTAATTTAAATGTGCAATATTTCGCATCGGCATTAATACTTGAACGGGTTACAGCGTAGTAAGCTTTGATGAGATTAATTCGTCCAACAAATGGTGCATTATTAATTTCGCATAATAATTCGCATCCTGGATTATTAATTGTAGTATTATGAAATCTCATATTTCTATTGAAATATTAATCTTCTAAGCTTATTTAGTCGCACTAATAAATAAGTATTCGTTTTATCTTTGAATTGAATTTAAAGATGTTGTGAGAGGAACTCGGATATTTTTAGGGCTGAAATAACAGCAAAATCTATTGTCAAATTTCTTTCTGTTTATTTTTATATACTTTAGTATTAATAATAATAATAATCTTTGTACTAAAAAAACTGTTTTATTAAAAGGAAAAATAAAAATAAATAAGTGTTTCAATGAATAACTAAAGTTGATACGGTGTTCTTTAGAAATTTGAGAAGTTTAATTTAGGTTTAATTTAAAATAAATAGTTAGTTAGTTATAGTTGCATATTACAATAATGATGATATTATTATATTGACTTATTTGTAATGTTCAGTGTTAATACGACTGTGTTTCATCAATAAATACTATGAAATTCTAATATTATTCATTTGTTATATCTGACACAATGTCTAAGAAGTTTTTATTTCAAAGACGCATACAGACCGTACCGTTTTATTATTAGTACGAGATCAGTCTCAATTTAGAACACAATAATATACTAATTCAATTTTCTTTAATGTAACATGTTTATGTATACATCGAAATGTTTTCTATTACTTTTAATTTTCTATAAAACAAAATTATATACAAAATTATAAGGCGACAAACCTTCCCAAATGCATTGTGACCTTCACAAATCGTAATATATTATCTATTAAATTATGAAACTCAATAATTAAAAGTACTTAATGACCAATTTCAAAATCAAAATAATTTCAAAATCAATTAATTTCAAAATCAAAATAATATTATGTATCTATACTTTGAATATATTAAGGAAAAATGAAATATTTTTGTATAAATATGTATGCACCAGATCTATTTCATTAAAAAAAAAGATATTAAAGTATGAAATGCGATTTTTAGAAAGCATATGACATGTACTAACATAAATCGCAGTCTTCTTACAGAACGAGACCTTGGTCCATAATTAAGACGTTTGCCTGTAAGCTTGCAATAATATAATTCTTATACACCAAATCAAGGTCAATGATAAAAGAAGAACCGTTATAATATAAAAAATCCATTGCAACTACTAGTATATATTTTAAAGAAATGTAGATATTTTAAATTGATAAATAAATTGAAAAGAATAATACAAGATGTTATGTTGTTGGACCGAACAGATATATTTTCTATATTATTTTTGTGCGGTGATTCATAATATCGAACCACCCACAGCCTTCTACGAGGAATCCTAGACGATTAACGAAACAATAAAAGATTCTTACCTAGGTGGCGGCAGCGGCGTATCCCTTGATCTCCTAGGCAGGAGACGCGGACTATTCGGCGTGCTAGACGAATGTCCAGCGCCGCTGTGGTCCGTGAACCTGGCCAGCGGATCAAAGATCTGCGACAAACGTCGCGATCGCTCCTCAGACATATTCTACACAACACTCACACTAACACTAAACAATATCACATCACGGCCCGAAGACAGTTTACACATAAATGACTATTTCGAACAGTCTGAATGATTCAAACAACGGAAGTTTTTCCGCGACGTTGATAGATGTCGCCTAGCGGGGTGACGCGCGATTTGGCGCGAAATCTCCTTCGCCATCTTGCACCGTGTGATGTTTTTTAAAGTTTAATTGTGTGTTTACTCCGATTTTAGAACGCTGAAAAAGAAACAAACAGATATTAGTTTACGTCAACTGTTAGTAAGATTGGTATTATATGAAGCATATAATTTTACACTCGCATTGCAAATATTGTTTCGTTTTTTTAACATAGATCATCGCTCTAATATAACTAAATATTGCTTAAAACAAAATGCTTATAGGACTGCGATACATAAGTTTTACTCAAAAACCCCATATATACTGACTACACTGATAGACTTTGGATTGTAGATTACTTGATAATCGTCACTGTTTTATTATTGCATTATTTACTTTACAATGTCTTCAATATGATACAACAATAAAATAAAACCTTGATAATATCTAGACATATTTTTTTATTTCACAAAACTGTTTATGTAAATCTATAAAGTTGGTATTAAAATAACGAAGTTGCTTTATATTAATTATAACATACTATATATAAAATAGTATATCCATTATATGCAAGCTTAAAAACTTAAATGAAAACTAGTAATTAAAATAGAAAACTCAAACATTTAAATGAAATTATAGATCTGAATTTTATTTGTTTTTCAATTAAGATTTTATTGAGTCCAGAAAACGATTATCTCATAAATAAATTATTATTTCATTAATAGTTCACTGACCGCTACCAATAAACAAAAACCATAATAGTTTTATTATTGGCTTCCACGATATCAAGATCTCACAATTTAATAAATACATCAGTGACCCATATATGAATGTTCAATAACGTAATTTTGAAAGCACTGCTGTACGTACAACCAACATAATATCACCATTGCTATATGATATGTATTAGGCATATTCAGAATCGTGAATTGTATTATAAAGAGGTGTATTGTCAAGTCAAATTGTTTGGATGGTGAATGAAAATTTGAACCAAGACAAAAAATACGAATATATGTTGAGTCTGTGTACAATTATTAATTTCAATCGGAAACAATTATAGACTAACGGTATAACATATCTCATGAGTGAGATATGTACTTGAGAAATACTCTCCAGTATAACCTTACATGTTGGAAAAATATCGAACCTTTTATCAAAAATAGAAGTCATAAAATCAATTTTGTCGGAAAACGTGTTTAAAGTTTCACCATGTTTACACGTTCGACTGAAATCTATATTAAAAATAAATTAAACGCTTTAAATCATTTCTAAAAATAGGGATAAGTTGTGAAATTATATTACTATTTGGCCGTTGTAGAAAATATCATTATTTTAACAGTAATACGTTTAAATAAACATTTAAAAATAGTTCCTAAATAATTCTTTATTTTATATGATAATTTCAAAACAGACGGAAAAAGAGCATATGTTAAATTAAAAACAATATTTAGCATAAAACTGAATTATGTCATGTCACTGAAAAAACTACATACATTTGTTTTATTGAATGCCCTAAATTTGAATTAATGGATTTCTAAATAATTAACTTTCACTAGAATAATTAACTTTTACTAAAATATGGACTTACTTTTCCAGAGATTAAGTTTTTCAAAAGTCTAAACCAAAAAGAGAATAACACTATTTTATTTTCGTAGTTTTGATCGTATTGAAATTGCTGTCGAAATGAACGTATTATGTCGTGGTGATTATGTCTCTTCCCTACCTCGAGAAGAGGTTTTTGGCCCAACAACGTGACTCACACTGACTGTCATCATTATTATTTTTAAACTGTATATAATCCTATATCGTGATCAAATAATCGAATCAATTCTCTACAAACTTAATGCTCAATTTAAAATAAACGTTAAAATCTTTAATTTAAATACTATCTTCCCCGTCAACGATAAAATATCCATTCGAAGTTATAAGACCAGTTTAAATCATTGTTAGGAAGTTTTCACGAAATCTCGAGCGATCTATAAAGCTATTTTCATGTGCATTTACAGCTCTCGAAGTAGAATAACCGTGATTCCGGCTGTATTTTCTGGTTGAAATCTGTTCTCCTGTTACTCAATGATGTTCACAAATAGATTTTAAATTGTATTTGCGTTTATGATTTCATCGTTAAAAGAAATTGACTGATTTCTAATTTCGTAGTTGGTTGAAACATAGGAAGCAAAAAAATCAACCTTGAAGAAAGTAATTATAAGTAATATATACGGTAATGAAATTTTAAAATAACTACAGACATTATGAATTATTATTTTTAATTTTACAGACAGATTAAATTTAAAATTCTGTTGTTTGTCTCAATTAATTTCTATAATAACTCAATAGATTTTGAAGATACTTTTTTGGCATGTATAATAATAATAATAATATATATATGTATATACATTGTTTTGAAACATTCTTCACTGGTGCTCCGCTCCTATTGGTCTTAGCGTGATGATATATAGCCAATAACTATCCTCGATAAATGAGCTATATAACACTGAAAGAATTTTTCAAATCGGACCAGTAGTTTCTGAGATTACCACCTACAACGTCACAAACTCACAAACATTACCTCTTTATTATATTAGTATAGATATTAGATTTATTGAAAAGATGATAGACTACTAAATATCCCCTGATACAACCTAAAAATGGCCATAAAGAATGGAAATGCAAGCGCTATAAAAACAATAACGTCATTAAACCAAAATTAGTTAATAATAACTAAACAGTTAATATTTAATAAATTACTATTAAAAAAAAATACGCTCACGGATACGATTTTTTACGTATACAAAACACTACACGTAAGAAAAAAAAGGTGCGAACCAAGAGTCTGCAGAGTAGAATAAAAATAATAAAAAAATATATCCCCTTAAGGATAGCGTAATAAGCTTAATTATTAAAAGGGCACTCATCGTACGTCAGATAATATACATTACAGAGAACAAACTAGTATAGAATGTGTGAAACAGCGGGAAACACCTAGTATTACAATAAAGGTGTATTCTCAAAAATACAGCTAAAATGTTAGGGATTGAACCGAAAGAAACAATTCACTCATGTTAATACCTTACATGTAAGGGATTTTAAACGGGATCAAGTATAGACACACAACTCTTTGATATACAAAATTAATTCATTTCATCTTGTGAGGCGGTGATTCTATAGGATTTACATAACAAAGAACCCAGCTGCTAAAGCCCTTACGTTGACTTCATTTCTGCTCTCAGGCAGTACATGGTGAATTGTGAATCGAATGTACGCGCTTTGATTTTATTGAATCTTACAGAGAGATATTAAGACTAGCTGTGCCCGCGTCTTACGTTCGCGTGGAATTAAAAAAAAAACATTGATTAAGAAAATCATAGGAAATAGTATTACAATTCAACAACTACACTAACCTAATCTCACTCTTTGTGAAGAATTTGTAAAAATGATTAAAATGTATTCCATTACTTATTCTTAGTCACATGCTTTTTTTACATTATAATGAAAAATACTTAAAGGTGGTATTATAGGTGATAAAGTAGATAGATACTCGCCCAGAGTAGTACCACCTGGGCCACAGAAACACCAATGTGAATTAACAGTGCTTGCATTGTTGCGTTGCGTTCGGTCAGTGAGAGCACCGGCAGCCCACCTCCCCTCACTCTCCTGCCTCTCTTACTCCCCCTTCCCTATTTCCCTCTCCCCCAAACACAGGCTGGCAGCGCACTTGCGACTCCACTAGTGTTGCAAGTGTATATGGGTGGTGGTGATCACTTAACATCAGGTGACTCACCTGTTCGTTTGCCACCTATGATATAAAAAAAAATTACACGTTTAATTTACATTCTTAATATATGTGGAGATATTTTAATCTCATTACAAAGTGATGCCAGCGAATTGTTTATGTTTTAACATAAATTTTTTATCATTTTTGTTTTTGGATTATTTGTAGCTTATTTTACTCTAATTTGATTAGAATACCTAATATTTTTCATCAATTTTAAGTAACCTATTATATTTCATGATTACTACTCAATCTTTATGAAAATACGTAATGATATGTAACCAATAGAATACTTTAAAAAGCCTTTCAATTACCAATAAATATCTAATCAAAGCCGTTTCAGCTGTTTCGAATATTCGAGAAACAAAAAATGATTCAATGTTATTATTTATATGTATACAAATTAGTGAACACTTCGAAGTATCCACTTAGCCTTGTTATTTGAGCTTATTATATTCATTTATAAGGAAACGCTATTTAAATGTGTGGTATTCATTTGAACATAATGCTGAAATCTTATGCAGTGAAACCTCTTTAGTCAGGTTGAACGATTTTTCGTAGTGGAAAACTATGAGTTCGCGTCACCGAAGACCTCGACACGCTCGTGAATTATTGCGCTTACGCCAGAGTAGCGACTCATACTATAGCGGTCTTTGTACATGTAATATCGATGATTTGTATCCAGCTTGTGTAGCCCATTATGTATTTGATTGATTAATAAGCTGTACAAAAACGTATATGGTTATTGCTCGGAATGCCAATAGATATGACAACCAGACTAATAATATTAATTATTTCAATTTACAAATTATTAAGTTTAAATTGTTCAGTTCTTGTAAATGGTAGTGCCACGCTGAAGCTGTTTCTGGTTTCAGCATGAATGGGTTGGCACGCCCGTGATGTTACCAACCTCTTAAAGAAATTCCCACGTGAAGTAACATTCCTTCCATTGTTGGGTTTCATTCGGTTAATGAGAGCGCCGGATAACCTACCCTCCCTCTCCCCCTTAAAAATTCCAAAAAGAACACAGCCACACCATTGTTTGGGTTTTCAGTTCTATGGGAAGACCTTACAACCTAACTTAATTTTTTAAATCCGAGCGTGACAATCGTCGTTGCATCTAATGGTAAGAATAGCATATTTTAATAATACCACAACAATAAAATTTATATTGACAAGTTCAAAATGTCTTTTCAATAATTAAATACAAAACACGTGAATACAAGCACCGATCGTAATGTATGACGTCACACCTTCCTTCAAGCGTTGGCTTATTCATAACAATGCGAAATAGTGTTGTTTAAAATAGGAAAACATAAGACATATTCAATGACGTTTAAGAAATATACGCATTAAAAATTGAGTAAGATTTAATCCTATAAAAAAATATATTTCAAGGAATAAACTAAAGCTAAGTAACATTAAGTTAACTAAATCATAATTTTACGTAGTAAGTTCGACGAATATAGCGGACGTCGGAAATATCCGATGTTTATTATTTAGCAATTCAAGTGAAAAATTGCTTAGAGGAAACTGAAATTACAAGGGCATTGACCAGAAAATTCATGGCTGACCTCGAAAATTGAACGGTTATGGCGCAATAAAGTTATAAATAGAGAGGAAATTCTGTACTGAACAAGTAAATCATGCTATAGATTTTTATTTTCAGAATTTCAAAACCACACTTATCCTTCTTATGCATCAAAAATGTTCTACTTGTCATCTATGTGGAAACAAAAAATACAAACACTTTAATTTAAATGTTTTTATTTATTTTAATTGCCAACCAATTTTTTTATATCATAATAGGCAAACGGTCGGCACGGACGGCAAACAGGTCGGTCACCCGGGTGATCACCACCGTCCATAGACACTAGCAATACCAGGGGAGTAGCAAGTGCATTGCCAGCCTGTGTTAGTGGGGAATGGCGAAGGGTTCAAGAGGAGAGAGGGAAGAAGAGGGAGAGGTGGGCCTCCGGAAGTTCTCACAATATTTTCGACAAGTCTCAACCGATCTGCGTGTTTGAACGCGTGAACCAAAAACTGTTTCACTGACCAGATAATAATGGCGGACCCTACATATGTAATATTCCGTTTTTCTACATTATAAGCCCTTACAAACACTCTAACAATATTTTCGTTTTCTGGCTATAAAACCTTATGAAACACAGATTTTATAATTAGGTTCGATCCCTCGGCAGGGAGCCCTTGAGTGCGTTACTTGCGCGATACAGTGACACAAAAATTTACATCACTGCTACAACACTACACGATCACCCCCACACACGTGCACGCCTACACGCTTACACATGGAAGTGGAAGGGTTTTATTTTTTCCCTTATCGAACTGGAAAAACTCTAATTTTCCGATAAAAAATAAATGGAGGGGTTGTTGAGGCGTGTATGCTTGGGACACATATGCGTCTCAACAACTCAAACATATATGTTAGTAGTTCGGTGAAGCTGTTAAAACCTTGATAGGTCAATAGCGTAGTCAGTTCGAAGAAAAAAAAAAAGATTTTATAATAAAGGTCTCATATAAGAAATCCTCAAACATTCATTATAATATTTATTCACTATTTCATCTTAACGTGCCCACGTTGTTTGAAGAATGATATCGTACTCTTTATCTAGTAAGGCGGTTTGAATTTAGGACATTTCTTCCTCCCGAGATACTTTTTTCTTCTGAGTTATTACCGCATTGATAAAATCAAGTCATAATTTACCGAACCTGTTTATTAGATTCCATGCGAAATATAATGTTCCGACAGTAACTTGTTAAGATTTTCGAGATAACTAATTAAGAAGAAGACTTATTAATTTTATCTTGTTCAGATTTTAAGGAAAATTATATTAATCATCATCAATAAGCTTATAGAATTATGATTGTAAAAAAGTTTAAAAGCAAATCACGATATTACAGTAATTACTCGTCTTAATCACTTATTATTATTTACCACAAACTGAAGAAAAATAGCGGACATAATGTGTGATTCTTGCATATTCCTTGATTGTTTAGAAATACAATAAGAATGAACCTGCCAACCATAGTTGATCATTCTTATACAAAACCTTAGACTACATACGTGCATATAATATTCTTACTTAATTACAGCAAACATCAATAGTTTAGTGACATGAAGTAATGTTATTTGATTTGTGCTCATAAATCAAAGCGTCTCTCAATTCTTGTTTCTTTGAATTGAATAAGATATTTATGTCCATTTTCTGTTTTCTTTTTATCTACCAGCCAAAACTTGTGATTAGACTTATTGTTTTGCATTAATGTGTTATTTAATTTTGTGTTTAATAAAAGTTGTCGTGTTTACTTTAAAAGTGGATTTGGACAAAAACATACATTGACATCCCGATTAATGCACATTAAAGAGTCGACTTTATATTTCAAAATTCATAGTTAGTGCACCTATGACAAAAAAATGTTGTCCCTTCTCACCAAATTATAGTGAACTTTGAATAAATGGAATTCGAATAGGGTAATGTAATAATATTCACAAAATAACGTAACGATTTTTTTTTTTTGCGTTAGTTATTTCATTACATTTGATTTCAGTATAATATATTTAAGTTATAGTTTGATATAAATGTATGTAGGTATACTAGACACCCGTCCCCGCTTCACACGAGTGTATTATGACGAAAATGAAACTAAATTTTCCCTAGACAGTATCATCGTAAAATTAATATAAGGTGACAATTGAACTCTTTTTTTTCTTCGTTATGACCTCTGCCTATGTAATTAATTCCGCCAACCTCAAGTAAGACAAATGCAGGTTTTCAAACTTAATTGCCAAATATTCGGTGTAACAAAATGGAATAATCTAAAATAGCAGCATGTCGATTGACTGTCTTATGCAATCACTTTTTTGTATGGAGTATTTTTAATCCGATATTTTCATTGATGTAATCTTTTTACTGGCAATTTCAAACAACAAAAATGATTAGCCAAATAATTTGAGCTGTTCTAAGTGAGGCGCTTATATATAATCAGCAATTCATTTTTACTTATATATAATATTTATATTATTATATATACGATTATCCTCACTTAGAACAGCTCAAATTATTTGGCTAATCATTTTTGTTGTTTGAAATTGCCAGTAAAAAGATTACATCAATGAAAATTTCGGATGAAAGGTTAGACAAACTGATAAAACCATTGAGTTGGTACATTTTTTCTCAATTAAACTCTTATATTTCCAAAGCAGTATCATCTTCGGCTAAGCTTCAAAGACGCCCGAGTAAAGCTTCTTGGCGGGTAAGATTAAACCGACATTTAATAGCTTAGCTAGCCAACAAACACCAATAGAACCGGTGTCTTGGATTACACAAGACATGGACAAGCTTACATGGGATTTGTCAAACACGTGTCGGTGAAATACCAATTATTCCGATATTTGGATGAAAATTGTATCTTTGTAACTTTTGGAGACTTTATAAAAGAAAGAGCTTTAACTTAACAAGGGAACAAATTTGACAACCATTTAGCAATTATTTATAGAGAATAAATAAAAAAAAAACACGATAAATTCATGAAGGTGTAATTTTGTGAAAAACCCTGATTTAATATTAAGCGGGACGTTACTTTGCGCTTCAGTCTGGAATTGGATTGGCTTCGTCGTTGTTAACATGTTTAATTGTGTTTTGTTGTTTCAGTTACTAATATTTTACTCTTTATATTACTAGTTTCAGGATTAACTTTGTCATGAACACGTCGCGCAATTAAATTCAAACGTTTTTTGTTACAGTGTGACGTAGCAACAGGCAATCTCTTCCCGGCGGAAGTGCAAAGTAACGTCCACTCTGATATTTAACGACTAATTGGTCTATGTGATTTTGTCCACAGTTTTAAGTAAATTCTGTCTACAACGCATTTTGGAATTGCGTCTAATAGGGTGACAAATTATATGAAAATTTTCAGGGGTGATATAACACGACTATGGTGTCTTACATTGTAACTAACATACAAGAGGTATTATAATAGACTACATAATGACACGCTCACGCAATCAACTTCCGAGATCATTTATTAAACGCGGTGATAGAATTCTATACTGGATCGATCCGCAACCACCATACACTCACAGTACACTTCATCATCATTAGCCTGTAAGAGACCCACTGAAGGGCCATAGGCCTTTTTCCGAAGGAAGTTATTGGCGATTTCAAACTCTGAGAAATCCACAGTTCTATATTTTTCCCACATATAGTAGTACTACAAGAACATTTCTCAGGTTCAGGTTTCCTCACGATGTTTTCCTTCACCGTCAGCCTATAGTGTTACCAATTTAAATTAGTAAAAGTATGCGAATTCCGAAAAAATAGTTGGTACATGCCGGGGTTCGGACCTGCGGACATCGAAATAATATTCCACCGGTCAAACCACTAGGCCACCACGACACGTCACAGTGGTTTTATTATAATGATCTGTTTTGTTCCGGTACCAGTCAGTATAGTATATCAACCTGCCAAAAATTTAGCTGACCTTCGTGACAGAGATTACTGATGTTTTCAGATATCTCTATTGCCGCTTTTGTTTTTAGCGTATACTGTGTTTACCATAAATACGGTGTTCTTACTTTAACGTACTATAAATAAAAAAAAAAAAATATATAAAAAAAATAATATATATACTTCGATACGTCTAAACGTTACCTTGTAAGAAAAACAGTATAACATTATTTTTAGGTTTAATAACCAACATTGTTTAGCATTATTTCTCGTACAAACAAATATTAAGTAAATTTAGAATAGAATCGATAATATGGATTTCTGGTGACACTGGGTACATCATTCATATTCGCACTAATTATTGTCAACTCGATCACATTGTTGGAAAATAGGAAGTCAATGGAAATTCATTTCCTATTTCAATAGGATACTCCGGATACTGAGTAATTATTGGCGCGAAGGGAACCTCATTAGCGTTTTGTATATGCTTTATGCATATATACTAATAGCATTTACTTGTGTTTGTTGTTTATTTTTCATACAGGCAACACTATATATTCATATAGTAGCTCTATCCTTTAAGGGTTTTCTGTCACTATTTAAAGATGCTGATACCCGTGACTTCGTCTGCCTTGTTTATATAAATTTATATGTGTAATATATTTTACGTATACTAGTGGGCGCTCAGTGGTCGACATTCGACCATAGTTAATTGATTTTTTAAAGTGATTTTTTAAAGTAAATTGAACTTTATTAGGGTTCTTTTGTCAAAGAGTATACTTCTATAATCAAAGGTTTTCATCATAGCTGCTCAGTTATTTGCCATTTGCTATGATCTTTAATTATATAAACATAAAAAATCTATGTGTAAATGAAAATTGGAATTATTTATAAATTGGAAACAAAAATCACGAGGTAAAGCTCTCAAATTTTAAGCAATCATAACTTTACGAAAATAAATTATTTTTTGTTGCTACATGAGATTGAATTGCAACATTGTAACCACGTAGGTCTAAGTCATGGATTACTTTTATGAACAAAATTCTTATTTTGATTATACAAAATATTATTTGGTTCTTTTTTATTAAATCATCAATTGAAGTGAGTTCACCATAAAAATAATAAACATTACAATAATAGTTATATTTTATATTATCATTGTTGAGTCTAGGATGTAAAATGGTAATTGGAACGTAAGAGTTAAAAAATACATATAGTCGAGCATAGCAACCTCCTTCGCAACCTTTTTTGAAGTCGTTATTGACGGCTGTCAACATGTCTTTTTTATTTACATGTGTGTATATGTTGTGTAAAATTCAATCAGTAGTGTGAATAGTGCATATTTTAATTAATTTAGTGTACTTCTAATGCATTTCATATAAACAGCTTTCTGCACTTGTTATTGACGGCTGTCAAAATGTCTTTTTTATTTACATGTGCGTATATGTTGTGTAAAATTCAAGCTGTAGTGTGAGCAGTGCATATTTTAATTAATTTAATGTATTTCTAATGCGTTTTATATAAAATAAACAGCGTTTTGCACTTCTCCGCCATATAAACTTAAACTATACCAAATTTCAAGTTCACCCGTTCACGGGAAATAGGTTAAAAAGGGATACAAAGAGTTTTCTTCACGTATTAGTATACAGATAATAGGAATCTACATAAAAAAAAATGGAAGCCAGAATATGCTAACAAGATTTCTTTGTAAACAATGCTATCTATATAATTTCCCTCTCTTGCACGTGGCTAGCATCCCGCGTGTCCCATCTAACATATCTAGTTTACTAAAAACTATATCATTATTATTATTATTGTTTTTGATCATATTTATTGATACACATATTTACAAAAATAATTTATATTCTGTGTTGTGCTGAAAATTTCTGCTTATACTACATTCTCGCTAAACCAAGGGTGGGATTAACATTGAAGTGTAGCCGTCGGAACATAGGTACATATAAGTGCTTCGCGACAGACTTTCAAGTAAAGAGTGGTACAAAACGGACGGGCATAAGAAAATGTAAGTCCGGCGAAACTGTAAAGGCTGGCAAGTGTAGTCAGTTCGAGAAAGAAAAGTATGCTATAACTTAGACGACATAGCTTTGTATGCGGATCTGTTTTATATTATAAAACTATCGCTGTGAAATATTTACAACTTCAAATCGCAAAAAAGCCACGTTTTTTAAACATAATGAATGTTAAACTTGATAACATATAAAAATTAACAAGTTAAAAATTGAATATTCTCAAGGCTGTCCGTCCTCGTCATATTCCATTATCCAACTCATTATTTTGTCCAAAATAATAAATCGGATGGAGTAATAGGAACACGACAGTCTTGAGAATCGTTTATTTTCTTTATATATCATAGGAGGTAAACGAACACGTGGGTCACTTGATGTTAAGTGATCATCATCGCAAGTGCATTGCCAGCCTGTGTTGGTGGGAAGAAGGAGGGGAAGAGAGGGAAGGGAGAGGGGGTGGACCTCTGTCGTTCTTACTGATCGAACGAAACGCAACGATTCAAGCACTGTTACTTCACTTCGGTGTTTCTGTGGGTCGGGTGATAGTAATCCAGACGATCCGACCCATTCATGTTGAAACCATTTAGAACTTCAGCGTGGCTCTACCACCTACTTTAAATTAAGCAGGAATCACGTTCCTGATATAATTAAATTTAATATGCTAGATTTCGTTGTATATACTATAACATCTGATTGTTTATGGTAACTTTTATTGTATGTAAATATTAACATGTTCATAGTATTTGTAACTCTCTTCTACAACCCAGTCTACATTAACGTAGAAGGCAGAGACTTATTTTATCTGTAGAAATGTTACGAAATATCAAATAAAGATTATTATTATTGAAGTATTTATAATTTCATAAAATTCACTGACAATATCCCAATATTTTTAACAACAACGAACCACAGTTAATGGTGACGAGGACACAAAAATAAACAAAGCAAAGAACAAATCCTCAGGAGCAGTGCTTACAAAAACAGCGTCCATTAGGCACTGACAAAGCAACGTCCAACATCCAGACAGACACTAATGAGCGTTGTTAGCGCTGACAAAAACGCCATGCGCCGTCACAATGTGCGAATAAATGACATAATATCTACGTTTACAATAACGTAGGTATGGCGATGCCTTTTGCCTATTGTGCTTTGAACTGGTGTCATTAACAAAGGTTGTAAACCTCTGTATGAAAATAAACGTAGATACGCAGGAAAAACTGTTTTCCTCTTTATTCAACTCATTGTATTTCAGTATTAACAAAGATTAAAAGTACATCTCCCATGAAGATTTAAATGGTATAGTTATACGAATATTACAATCCTACACTTGAAGAGTTTGTTTTTGTTTTATTTGCTAGTATTTAAGTGGGTCATACTTCTGATATTTCATCTACGATGCTTTATAAAAGAAAGATAGTCAATTGGGTCGATATTAAATGTGTTGTTTTTATGTTTGCCACAGTAAGACTTAAGCGTTCACGTTATTTTGCATGTCAGTGCAACTTGATAATAGACCTCTTTGAATTCGGAAGCCAATTATACACTCATTGGTAGATAATTGCATTGAAGACAATCGAAATATTGAGTCCTTGTAACGGGCATTATCTAGATTGCTATTGTAAGAACATTTCGAAACCCACACCTGAATATATTTATCACCCTTATTTCGAATATATAGCATTTAACCAAAAATCGAAGTGTTCTGAGAAATATATTTAACAGCCAGCCTCCTTTCTGGATCAAAAATTTAACAGTATATAGACTTTTAATATGTCGCAAAATATTTGTTAGAGAGAATATATTATATACCATTATGCACACTTCGTCTTATTTTACGAACAATATTATTTTACTATACAATACAAAACAACTTTCAATAACCTTCAGGACCTAAAATAAGTATTTTATACTGAATGGGTCTTTTCATAAGATTGTAGGCGTTATATAAATCTGCTAAAAATAAAGTGAATATTTGAAGGCGTCGATTAGACTGCCGTTTCTAAGGTCAATCACTTTATCGTGGCACTCCAGGGTGGTAAACGATCCTCGGCTCAAAGATACGGCCGAATAAATAGGCCGACCGTATCGCAAGATATTTAGACACCCCCTAAAATTAGGGTAATCGATCCTTCAAGGGGTAATGAACACTTTAGATGTACCGATAACGTTATCGGCATTTTTATATGCCATATTATGTTTACCGCGTTAAGGCCATTTTGAAAGCGGTCAGTGGACAAATAAATTACATATCGCTGGCCATTGACGAATGTAATCCTGTTCTATGATTACTCTTCTTCTTCTTCCTAGCGTTTTCCCGACTAGGTGTCAGGGTCTGCTTTCCGAAAAACTTCCTCCACTTGGCCCGATCTTCGGCATTCTTCTGTGTGAGGTTATTTTCCCTTAAGTGCGCCTTCACCACGTCAAACCAGCGTTTTTTCGGCCTGCCGTGAAACCTTGGAGCTTGTACAGTCATGCTGAGGCATCTATTTCCGACGTAGTCTGGCGGTCTGCGACTTATGTGGCCGTGCCAACGGAGTCGACTCTCCTGCAGCTTGTCTTCTATGACTACTAAATCTACATAAAAAGTAACAAGCACAAATGTCCGCATTTTGAAAACGGAAGTTTTTTTTAACATCAAAATTTGGTTCTAACCGCTGATTGAAATAAAACAGTGATACGAAAGGCAGACATTTTACTAACAAATAAACTGTACCTAAAAAACTCTGGAAACATGAAGGGTATTATGAAAATATTTTCCTACGCATTTATTCAAATACAAGTAAGACCCGCTTGCTACCTGTATGTACTAAATAAATATAGTTATTTCAAACAAAGTCCACAGTACCCCTAAGCCTAAATTCCAGAAATCTGTAGAACAGTGAAACAAATAACAAGGGTTAAGCAAGAATCTTTCTGTCGGGACCCTTAATTAAATATTTGAAAAGGTCACCACGGTGGTTGCATTAAACACAGGTAAAGGTGTGGTGTGTCGGGGTGACCGCAAACGTAGTGATAACGTATTTACAGTATAATAGTGACGAGTAATAGTCGTTTTCAGTTCACGAACTAATAATCGCGTAGTTAATAAATTCAGAGATATGTAACAAGAAATAAAGTGAGACTGTACGATACTATTGATTTGAACAAGAATGAATTATTTTATCATAGAAATAAAAACAAAAACGAAATTTATTTTAGACGCTGTGATTTCTAAACGTTAAAACTCTAGCGCTAGTTCGAAAAACATTGCAGACATCGAGAAAAATAAATAAAATCAATAAGAAAAACTTGATCTAGGTAATGTAGTGTATACATTTGCATAACATGCATACAATATGGGGTGTAAGGGGTGTCGAATAACATCATAAGACTTGAGACACCCAAGCCAACCTCACCTGCACGTGGTGCACCCTGCTGATCAACGAACGAGGCAATGGCGATAACGGGGTGGTAGGGTTTTACAGCCCGACTGGATCGCAACCACCATGTACATGGCGAAAGAGCCCGTCATAGTGACTCGCTTCAGCGCGTCGCGTTTCGGGATCAGCCTGTGAATATCCAGTTTATTACAGGCCGGCATGATAGTGGCGACCGGCGATGGACAGTGTGTCTATCGGTGGTCGCTATTATTTTTGGATTGTACTGTGCTTACCATCAGGCATAGTGCAGTCACTTTGCCGAGCTACAATAAAAAAAAAAAAATAAAAAAAATAAATAACAAGTCATTGTAATTACATTATTTTTAGCGAATTTACATCACCTTTATTCAGATATCGATGCACTATATGATGCTTAGCTTTATTGACATCAAAACATGTAGGACATGTGCTTGAAACTATTATCCGGCAAAAAGGTAGACTGGAATTAGTTGGTGTTGATCAATTCATAATTAAAGTCGAAACAACTGCAATGCGTTCGAAAGTTGATAGTTGAAAAGTTGAGCTGAAAACGACGTTTGAACAGCTCATTTTATAGTGGTTCTTCGTAAACACATTCTTCAGACCCTAGTACAACAACATAAGAAGTATATATAGCGCTTCGATAGAATTTGGATTGGTAAATAAGCTACCTCTCAGACAAACCTAAAAGATATAGTTTTTAATGACATAGAAACGGCTCTTCCTATGTTATTACTATTTAGTAGTTAATATTCTAATTAACAGGACTTATACTATGGATATTTATCTTATTAGTAGCAATCCACAATTTTCAAAATTCCCACTTTGGATTTATATTTCCTACAGATGTTTCAATGCAAATTACAACATCAGTAAACAAAGATATGTGTGGCACTCGGGGACTGCCGCGGTAAAACTATTGCATAGCATTTTTATTAACTTATGCAATTATAACTATTTATTTATGCAGTATTTTTTTTCCTTTGTTTTTTTTTCTTTGATATTAATTCAAGTTACACTTTTTGAGCGTGGTGACCGATAAGAAAACAATTTTTTTTCTTTTATTAAATAAATAAGAAGTTAATATTGTTCAAAATAGTTTTATTATCTTACAATACATGTAGGTTATTCAGGAATAATAATCATTGAAACTATAGGTTTATGGTAACTGAAATAAGAAACAAAAGTTTGAGACTTGATATCTTCTAAATATCATGATAAATACCTATACACCAGTATACTTTCTCACAAACAGTTGATTACGTATTCGTCCGATTTCGGAGCAGCTCGTCTCGACATGGTAGGCAGAGTGGGGGGTGTTAGGTTTTTTCGTTACGGAATTTTTGGATTCGGTCTCCACGCTCAAGGCCCGCGATAGAAGCTATGCAATAGTTTAAAACTTTTAAGTTAGTAGAAATAGGGTAAAGATGGACAGCGATTCCGCCCTCCTTACACTTATAGTTCAAAAGCAGTATAGCTTGCGGTGATTGGTTCCGTTCTGTATCGTCTAACGAGTGTTACTGTAATTCCCACCGGACTCATTTCATGGTAAGGACTACAATCTTATTTGAGTCTAATTACTCATATATCACTATATAGTATATCAGGTAAATTAATTTACGAATGTGAATGTTTATTGACAGTATACAGGTGTAATATTTGACTTCTTATGAAAACAGAATTACGCAAATATTCATCTGAACGTAAATATATAGTGAAAAGTAGATTTTCATTAGGTATTCACACCATTCAATGCATAGCATTTTCTTATAATCCGTATATCTAAGGCACGTACCGTACAAGATAAGCAACGATCGATTTGGCATCGTGCCCGATATCCTAGACTTGACGGCATACGACTTACCCAGTTCCTTGAGGAGTTCTTACCATAGGATTTCGATTCGAAACTAAAACAAGTACAAAATATGAAAAACGAAGGCCTCCCGTTTCTAAGCAGGAAACAATGGGTACCTAACGATTTCGAACGAAGCTTCTGTTAGTGCTAGAGTAACGCCTCATATTATAAGCATTTGATTTTTAGTATTTTGGCTCATATGTCAGACAAACTTAATTCTCATAAATTGTGCTAAAAATAGAAGATGGTTTAACCTTAGCATTAAAAAAACATTACACCGACGAAATACTAAAATAAAAAATTAAGAACGAGGTATCTGACAAAAAAGTTTTTAGTTGTTTTCAGGAATTTACGTATTTTCAAAGATTTTCTGCAGTTCGATTTATGTGAAATGACGCGTTTTCTTTGTTCTGGTATTCCGATAGCGACCTGCATAATCTCAGATTGTTCTCAGAGTAGCTTGACGCTTAAATTTAAAATCGTGTGTAGTATAAATTATATATGTATGACATCAAAATTTCTTTATCTTAGAGCTATGTTTAGCTTATCTAAATTTACTGGGTTTTTATATAACTTGATTATATTCTATTTCTGATCTTATTACAGAAACTATTTTAAAACGATTACAAACATCCACCACCGTTAGACTTCGATGATAATTTATCGAGAAACTATAGTTATATTATCTTCTCACATAATAATATTGGCTGAACAAGTATTTTCAACGAAATGAATATTTAGTTCCTAGTACTGGCAGTTACTTAAAGATTAAAAATACGCAAAGTAAGATTTGTTCTCGTGACTACGATTATTAATTATATATGCTTTTTATATTCATGTAATTCAAATTTTAGAGACTAAAAAACATGTACATCTTCTTGTAACTCTAGCTAATGCTGAGTTGCCTCTCATATGGTACTATTTTTGAATGGTATATCAGATGGTAAAAATGGCGAGAATATGTGATCAGAGAATGCCGGTGAAATTAAAAGGCCTGGTGTACAAGTGCATCATCCGACCGGTCTTATACATGTTACAGAAATGCTTTTCACTTACAATTCATAAAAAATAATAAATCGTTTTTAAATAAAGATTTATTTTAATTTCCTTGACCGTTTTTAAATTAATGGAATTAGTAAACTTAAAAGTATCCCCTTCCTGTCTATATAATCGACTTCAAAAATGACTGTAATACTTATCTGAGGCTAGTCATTAGTAATTTATATAGATGTTCTCGGATTAAAGTGGAATATTCTATATGCTAAATTATGTTCTCTGTCTAACCGAACTGCGATTTTACGCCACAAATAGTGTGGATCTATTGGTATAGAATTTTGCAAAGACTATTTATTTACAACCCTGTTAGGCATTGCTAAATTCGTCCCTGTGTATCCACGTTTACTAATTATATCTTCACATTCACTAATATATAATTTTCACACAATGACAAAAATACCCAAAACTATAATGTGTCCATATATGTAAAAATAGAGTTGGTATTCGAAATTCATTACGTCGAACACTGGTTGACCAATTCGTGTGAAAATGAATAAACTGAAGTGAAATTTGAAATTATGTGTAAATTTGCTATATATTAGCAATCGTAATAACATGAAATACTAATGGCAACAAATAACACAAAGACGCACGAGAAATCGCAGGTAGTAGTAGTAATATAAATAGTTACTTACACTAAAACAGAAACAACAAACCATTTTGCTCCACTGAACTGTTTTCGAATACATTAGTACAGAAACATTGGTCTACTCCCTTCACTACATTCAAAAGTCAAAAGGATGGTTTTAATTACGGAGAACTGCCCCGGGATACTTGCGAACTGTTGTACTCTTTGTGTAGGCTCCTCGTTTACCCGTTTGTACGAATACGGGTACAATGTACTATTGTAGTTTGGCCTTTAGAAATACTTACATTTATTTACTACAAGCATTATTGTAAATGTTTCGATAGTAGAATTGTATGTAGGATATGGTTAACCCCGTCGTCAACAATACAAACTTTTGCTTGCATCTTCATTTGGTTTCATGTATATTTAGCTATCCTCGCCTTTCCTTCTTTTTTTTTTGCTAAATGAAAGATACCCTATGTTGTTGAATCCTTTAACAACAAATATATATGATTTCATGATCATCAATCGAGTAGTAAGCTTACCCACTTTTGGTTGGTAACTAACTAGGTAGGCTCAGAAAAAGCTCTACCACCGTATTATGACTCCATTACGATATTATTATTCTTAGACCATGGTTATAGAATCTTTACTGAATGAAATATCATATAAATTAGGCAAATTTAAAATATATGTGACCGGGATTTATATATTATCATATATTCAATCATCCTTCAAAATCTAACATGAGAATATGTTTGAACAATGTAAAGGTATAAGAATAAGTTGAAGAATGTTCCTTCGAAGCAGTGAATACGTGCTTCCCGAAGCCATCATAAATCCATTAAATGTCAACAACTCAGCTTCGCGATTCAATTTACCTTAATGGTATTTGCCCTGAGAAGGGTTCCTTTGATTAGATAAAACGCATTCGGCATCTGCGAAGAAGTACCGCCAGATTGATGACGCAGAGGAAAGTTACGCTGAGAAATTAGCAACGATTGTTAGATCGTCGTTATTCTTACCAGGAAAATAACAGAGATAAAGTTGGTACGTGACTATTCAATTAAAAAAAAACTGTTACATCATGTAACTATAGGATGTAAATAGTTACAATTTTCCGTAAATATGATACAGGTGATTTTATGGTATGGTCTTACTAAAATTGGATTGAACATTTTTTTTAGCTTAGTTTCCAACCAATATTATTGTTTGAAGGGTTGAGTGGAAAAAAATAAAAATAATTATTAGTATTCAAGCAAATCAAGACAAACACGTTGCTGTCGCTTTCACACGATCAAACTGAGAAATGGAACAATTTTCAACACACTTTACTTTTAACACTATAATTTCCGAAGTGGTTTATATCGATACTCAGGAGTCTATGATACTAGTATAGAAGTTGAAGACAGCGAAAAAAAAATCGGGGATCCATAAGATACAAACAAGGGTCAACGATAATAACTCATTTTAATAGATCGGGTTAAAAATTTTGCTTACCTTGTATGATACAATACACATACTTTCTACTTATATACTACTTATAATTAAAGGACATTTTTATCTATACAAATGATAAGACAACATTTACAAAACATATTTGTAGTTGAGGGATTGACAAAAAATCAATATTAGGTAAGCAAGGTTTACACATAAGCGAAAACCATGGCAAGTAGTGTACAATACAGGAAATTTTAGAGACTTATGCTTTAACAGAATCAATCGTTTTGATCTGAAAATATCCTAGGTTATCCGTGGCATAAGTGATATTCATACTTGAGCGGTAACATACATGCAATAAAATAAAATGAAGCAATTCTATGACTAGTACAGTTAAAACTACGCTCCCTGGCAATATTGAAAGAGCGTTTTAATTACGCTCGTATTTAACTTTCATTTTCTCACAGAGCTCACATCGTAACCGTTCCCATTTCCAATGTTTCCCTTCTACCGTTTTAATTGTTCGCATCGCTATTGTTTACGAAGTCATCAAGAGATACCAATTCACTGGGCTGCAATATTCATTTATGTGGTTAAAGTGCGGACTGAAAAGGAGATGCAATAAAGTTGTACAAACCTGATCGTGCAGTTATAAATTGGGAAACGTTTAACCCAACATTTTATAAGGACTATCAAGCTTTCTCATACGATTTTATTATAAGCATATGTCAGATAGTCAGATATCAGAATGGGGTATAGTGGTTTGAACGGTGCAATATCAATCTGGTGTCCGAAGTTTCGAACACCGGAATGTGAAAAGATTTTTTTTAAATCAGCTGCCGGTGTGGAAATGCCTCGTGTAGAAACGTAAACCTGAGAAAAGTGCTTATGGTACGAATACATAGAACTGTGGATTTCTCAGAGTTTGAAATACGTCTTGAGTTGTCGTGGTAATTAGGATACCCACACCTTCCTTCGAGAAAAGGTCTAAAACCCTGCAAAGGGTTTCTTACAGGCTGATAATGAGGTGTCATATGAAGCTACATCAACACTGCTCTTTATACCAGTTATCTATAACGTAATTTATATTAATCACAGTATAAGCTGTGCCATAGTTCACGCTGACTTCTTGTATGTATGCCCTTTTTGCCGTAACATAAACTCTCTCCTTATTATGAAATCGGGTCTTTCGAGCGTTAGCAACGTAGCAATCAATGTATTAGTTGATCTCTCGGCGGTTGTTAGTTTGTTTATATTACTGTCTATGCCATCTCTTTGTGTGTCATATAAAACAAAGTAAGCCAGCCATATAAGCAAAGTTACCCATACCCCAAAACTTATATTGTATGTAACTAAAAATTATATGGTAAATAATTTGATTTAGATATTTCTGAATAACAGTATTTTAGTTTATTCAAACTGAACCAACATGAAAGACTTTTCAAAAGGCCATTAAATAAAATGATAGATTTTGGTGTTACGATCAAAGCATGCAAAAAATACTACGTACATTAAATACATTATGATCATTAAATTTAAAAAAAGTTAATAGAGATTTAAGAAGCTACGGTATATACGGTATGATGCGCATAAGCAGGAAAGAGGGTGTAAACGGATACCATTGATTACAATGAAGTTTAAACGGAGGAACACACTCAGTGAGGCTATATCCCTGCGCAACTGAAGCGGCTCTATATCGACTGTTACATCTGATTCATTCACAATGCGGACACTCCCTCTCTGTAAACTACTGCTAACTCGCAAACATACTATTAAATGTCTTCACTGCTTTTTTTTCACATACCGTTCCGTTTGTTTATCAAATAATCTTGTTTAATTCTCATCTGTTTATACGTGTGATAAAAATTCACAAAGCAACACATCAATAAAGGAATCGAATTAGACCGTCGGTCCATTTCATCAGTTACACAGAATACCCTCACACAGTAAAAGTTAATTTGGCAGACGCCCGAAATTAAGCACCGTTTACAATGTCCGCGAGCGGCGCCAATGATTGATGAGGGTGCGCGTTGTAATGGAGCCGCTAAAATAGCGATCGTTCCGACTGTAAGAAAGTAACATACTCAATTAAGTACTTGGATTCTTTAACCATTAGTATAAAAATGAACAGAAGGGACTCTGAAAAGATTTTCACAAAATATGATGTAACATCTAGGTAGTTATAAAAATATGACGTTTTTAGAGATAATCTTATTAAGCATCATAGATCTTTTACTTTCGTCTGAGGACTACTTCTAATAGAAACACTCAGGCGAGTCTGGCAAGATTGCCTCTTGTCACAGCTTTTCACGGCTGTAATTAATATGGGTTTCTATGATACAAAATAAATGCATCCGATTATACCGAACATATTACAACAAATATTTTGACTATAATAAAGTATTAGTATGTATTTTTGCTCCGATTTATTGTAAGCATAAAAACTTTTCGTTAGAAGACGGAAAAACACTTTTTCCTTACAAACAAGAATAATAAAAATTTGTGCAGGTTCGACTGTGGGAACTCCACGAAAACACCTAATTCTGCCTCATAGACATAATGCTCGTATCTACTGCTATATTCTGGCCCAAAGGTTACATATAACTTGATTGTATACTTTTAGAGAAGTTGTAGATCTTGATAATGCCTACAAAATATAACGACAGCAGCGTATGTCTAAGTTCAAGATTTTTTATTATCAGGGCGGGAAAAATGACCGCGTGCCTGTTAGTTATGTATAAAAAATATGAGAACGCTCATATACTTTGCGAAGTCTCATAGTTTGAATACTTAAATATACATTTGCTCGTTATTTGTATGCTACTAAACCCAAACATACACTTATACATCCTTAGTCATACATACAGATACACACTTACCATACGTTTAACGTGTAATCTCTTTCAAATACGCCAATTTCTTGGCCCCAAGCAAAAATAGGCCATAAACGCATACGTTAAAGTTTACGACGTCAGCGTTTGACAGACAGTCTGGCAGATGATACACATAAACATTACTAGTTATGTCTCTTCTGGTTCTGCTTTCATTAACTTTATTCTTTTTCGCGATACATTATAACACATATGAACTTTTTCCGTTACAACTGCACTTGGTAACAAGTGCATCTACTAGGCTTATTTGTCATTTATTACCAAGTCAAATGACTTAACGCCGGGTGAAAGTGTATTCAAATGCTAACGTATTTACATATTTACCTATTTCTTTTTTGTAGTGTTTGTAATAGTCACGATAAAGTCTTTATAGGATAAATTATTTGAATAATAGTACGGAAAGGTGAAAAATTGTAGTTTAAAAGCGCCACATAAGTTCAATTGTTCAATTGCTAGTTTTTTTCATTAAGGGGTCATATTGTTAAAGGACAATTTGGTCTCATCTTTTTGTTGGTACAATGGACTCTTCAAAAAGGGATTAAAACAAGCTTTCCAAGGTCGGCAACATAACAGCGATACCCCTGCGATACAGCGATACAGCGACGCTAACCATTTAACATCAGACGGACCGTCTGCCTCTTTGCTGCCTTTTGGCATAAAACAAAAAAACATTCGTTCGATGCGGGACGGATAGCTAGATCTATACATATAATAAGAATGTAAATCAATGTGTCTGTACTTTTTAGATTTTTGATAAGATACATTTGAATCATTTTTAGAAATATCTGTCTGTCTGTTTATGTGAACACGCATCACTGCTAAAGTACTGCGTTCCCTATAAAAGCTTACCAACCAAGTTATAAAGCATAAATTTAGTCTTAATTTCATTAAAGTCGGTTGACTTTATCGAAAGTTATTGTAATTTTAATGAAGACGCGACTTTTATACGAGAGAAAAGTAAATAAGTAAATGGACTTAATACATTCAGGTGATTTTATTAGTCACCGCTTTTTTTAACCGACTTCAAAAAAAGGAGGAGATTATCAATTCGACTGTATGTTTTTTTTTTTTTATGTTTGTTACCTCATAACTTTAGACTGGCTGAACCGATTTTGAAGATTCTTTTTTTATTTGAAAGCTAGTGCTTCCCGTGTGGTCCCATTTTTTGGTCCAGTTCTGTCAACGGCATCCAGTGCAAAAGCGTATAAGTGTTAAATTTGCATTTGGTGTGTATACGACAAATAGACGAATAACTCAATATCATGCCAACCAATTTCGATGATTCCTTTTTTATTGTAAAGGGTGTTCTTCAAGGGTAGTTTGATGAGAGTTTGGTTAGGTTCTGATTATGGGATCCCTGACAAAGTAACACAACTTTCAAGAAACAAGTCTACTTCTTTCTTAAGGGCCGGCAACGCATCTGTGATTCCTCTCGTGTTGCAGGTATCCATGGGCGACGGTGATCACTTACCATCAGGTGACCCACATGTTATAGAAAAAAAAAATATGTACACTAAAAATGGAAAATTAAGTTAATTTTCAAAAAAAAGAATTAACCGACTTCAATATTAATCAGAGGCATAAAAATAAGGCACTGAAAACCGGAAAATAAAAAGTTTATCAAATTAACCAAATTTAATGAAACATATGAATATGTGTGCTACCAAGAGATGCATTGGAAGTCGGTGCCTTTGTACCTAGATGTAGATGATATGATATTCGGTTGGCACCGATTTCCAATACATCTCTTGGTAGCACACATATTCATATGTTTCATTAAATTTGGTTAATTTGATAAACTATTTATTTTCCGGTTTTCAGTGCCTTATTTTTATGCCTCTGATTAATATTGAAGTCGGTTAATTCTTTTTTTGAAAATTAACTTTATTAAACATTAGATTCCACGCGGACGGTGTCACGGTAAAAGCTACTAAACAATAAAAACAAATGCAGGCCGATGTAAAAATGGGAACGTGTGGATATCCTTTTCTGTACAGTTAATTTTATACGAAGGCTTGCAGACGAATATTGTCATCTATACTAATATTATAAAGAGGTAAAGTTTGTGAGTTTGTGATGTTGTGACGATATAGGGGGTAATCTCAGGAACTATGGTCCGATTTGAATAATTCTTTCAGTATTATATAGCTCAATCATCCAGAATGGTTATAGGCTATATATCATAACGCTAAGACCAATAGGAGCGGAGCATAGATGAAAAATGTTTCAAAATCGGGATGTTTTTTCCTTTTGAGAACTGCTGCAAGTTAGTGTTAGTGTATTTATTCCACGCGAACGAAGTCGCGGGCCGAGACTAGTATTCTATATTAATGTCATAGTCATATTAGTCAATGTCATAGTCTATATTAATTAATCTATCAATAAATATTAATTAAAGGAATTATTGCAATTAATACATATTGAAATAGAACGGTTAATAAATATTTAGGTAGATGTTTGAAATACTACACTGCACGAGGTGTACGATGAAATGAACTAATCCGGTCTGAGTGGAGCTTACAACTGATATTACAGTGTAATTACTACCAAGGATGGTATCATAGAGCACAGTCGCAATAAAGCTCTTGTCTTGTTTTCTTTTTTTTTTTCTATTGTAGCACGACAAAGTGACTGCACTATGCCTGATGGTAAGCATAGTACAATCCAAAAACATCGACAACCACTGAGAGACAAATTATCCATCGCCGGTCGCCGCTGTCATGCCGGCCATAATGACGAAAGTCACCCGGTACCGGATATGCACAGGCTGATCCCGAAACGCGACGCGCAGAAGCGAGTCACTATGACGGGCTTTTTCGCGATGTACATGGTGGTTGCGACCCAGTCGGGCTGTAAAACCCTACCACCCCGCTGTCGCCATTGCCTCGTTCGTTATTCAGCAGGGTGCACCACGTGCAGGTGAGGTTGGCTTGGATGTCTCAAGTCTTAATATGTTACTCGACACCCCTTACACCCCAAGAAAGATATTGCATTTGGTAAGGAATCCTATGTTTTCTACATGGGTCTTATGTACACTATCTCTCAGTATCAATGCCAATAACGTAACAATAACATCTATTACAAGAAAAAAAATAGCGGCACATATGACATTTTCTGCAATTATTTAATTTAATCGTATGGTTAAAATGGAGTAATAAGTTGAATTGTACTATAATTGGAGGTTTAATGCTTTCAGCCATTTTAGGGCATCTCAGTACGAACGATTGGGTCATTAGCGGGGCCATTATATTTCCTTAGTGGGCATTGCTGTATAACGTGTGCTATGGATTGGATATCCGCACCGCAGTTAAAGCGCGCCGAGTTAACCCACCCGCACCGGTATTTAAACTCTGCACACCGCCCGTGATCTTTTACCGTGCACCATTCTCCTCAGGGCAGTTTACAGCCCTTTAATCTATTGCACGGGTCGATGTCGCATCTTGTCTTAACCACCTTTGCAATTATGAGTTATATATGTAAACTAGCGACCCAGGCGGACATTGTCCTGCCTTGATAAAAAAAAAAAATCTAAAATTCAACCGCAGCGCCACCTACCGTGTCCAATTGTGAATCTCAACCATTCTCGGATCCACTGAAACACGTACACAAAATTTCATCAAAACCCGGTCCAGCCGTTTAGGAGGAGTTCAGTGACATACACAGAAGAAATTTTTATATTAAAAATATATTTGGAATCAGATAAAAATGGTGTATTTATTACTATTTTTGTGCCTCTGCGAGTTTTTGATTTCAAATGGACTTAATCGAAAATCAAGTTCAACGTATTTCAGTAAAGGTCTACAACTTTTCGACATTTCTTCAATTATATTTTTAGTTATTTTCTCTTATACGAGCAGTATTAGTTGTTATATAATGCTTTCTTGTCCTCAACATGTAATAAACCAACCGACTCAAAGCTAATAATATTAAACGAGAATCATTAACCGAATAATGAGGTCTTCAATCATTTGTTATCCATTGCATAGTAATAATACATTAGGTTATTAGTTATTGTGCCCATAAGGAGATGGACTCGTCACCACTGCGTTGGATGCGAAGTCGACACAGTTCAACATACATTGGAGGAGTGCCCAGCGTGGACTGCATAGCGCAATGAGCTCGTGGCGGTAGTCAGCAGTGTTCTCTCACTTCCGGCCTTGGTTAAATCAATGATCGACAGTGATAGGTCATGGAAAGCTGCAGTCGCCTTTTGCGAAAGCGTCCTGGAGAAAAAAGTAGCGGAAAGGCAAAGAGAAAGGGAGCTAGAGGACCTGGCAATGCGAAATAAAAGAGTCGGTCGCGGACGCAGGAGATGCTTTCACGCAATGCCTCCATAATAAGTCGTCAGGCGGCGGACGCGGAGGCGTCCGTTGCCGCGTAGCGAAGACCCGAGACCCTGAAGCACGGTCTGTCGCAGCTTCATTAAGAAGCATGAGAAAGGAACTGCTTCCTTTCTAGAGGAGAGGGTTCTCCGGCAGACCACCTACGGGGACGCAAGCGCGTGACCCGGTATAGAGTACATGCTCGCAGTTAATCCTCAAATCTTGTCCATATATGTGCACTGCCGGCTCAGTTTTTAGTCGGTAAGAGTCCGACATAACCTCCCCGCTGTCCCGCCAGTGAGAGGTATATCCAATGTAGGATTTCCCCTGGTTAAAAAAAAGGTTATAAGTTATTGAAACAATAAGCACCTTCAACTATGACAAAAACTCTAATAATGAGATTCAAAAGAACTCAAAAAATTACGTAAAAGACTCAAAACTTAGATAATAATTAATCCCTGACAGAAAAATAATTACCGAAATCTTATATTTAATTAATTCCAGGAAATTAAAAGCAAACTAGGGTACTCAAATGATGTACGCTGATATTAATTTGACATTATAATTAACCAAATAACTGCTAGTCTTTGAAGTAGCAAGTTATATTAAAGACGTCACTTTTATTTGCAACGTAATATAAGCAAGATAATTAAAAGTTTAATTACAATGTTCATTGTTATACGTTCTATGCGCACATAATAGCTCTTTATGTTTAAAAAATTAACTATAGAAAGAAAATATTCAGTAATATTATACATAGAAATGTTAGTTTTTAATGTTAGTTGTTAGACTTTCACGCATTACCTTCGCGACCGATCGTCATGAAATTTCGCGTGCACGTTTTCAAGTATATACGAAAGGTCATAGAGTACCGTTCATCCAGGAAAAAGGGACACCATCGAGGGATAGCTCAAATCTACTTTAATGCAAACGAAGCAATAGTTTGTTTACTCATGAAATATTTTAATTTGATCTACAAATTTTACATTATAAAATAAAGACGCAAAAATGCTAATTGTCTACAGTATTTTTATACGCTGTGAAAAGAATCTTGCAATTCATTTCTACAGTCCTCTGCCACGTCTGACTGTCTCTCTGTCTGTCTGTTCCCGATAAACTCAAAAACTGCTTAACGGATTTTCATGTGGTTTTCACTAATAAACAAAATTATTCGTGAAGAAGGTTTAAGTATATTTTGTCATGGTTTTTTTTTATTATCAAGGTGGAATATCGTCCGGCTGGCCCTGTAGTATTGTATAGTTTTGGGGTTTGTCGTTTATAACATGCAAAAACCTACAGAGAACTGACTCTCAGTTACAGGTACCAAAATACATCAACAGACGTCTGGGACAGTACTTCAAACAGAGGATGATAGCTAACCAGACGGACTTAAAAAAAAACTCAAACACCATTTCATTACAATCATCATTAATGTAAGACTTTTCAATAAGAAATAATTAAGTTAAGACCCACATAAGATTTATAAAAGTTATTATATTCCCAAAGAAACCCAACATTGAAGGATAATGTGATTTTCACTGGAGTGAAATATTTACTACAGATAGAAGCAATGGGTGCTTTGTTAACCGAACAATTCGGTTTCCCTTTTAAATGGTAAACAACTATCAGTTTAACCGTTAAGACACAATAAATCGCTGTTTCACGGCCCACTTAACGAATGAACTGAAAAACTTATCTGAACTCTTAAGGGTTCCGTACTGTCGTGAAGAAAAGTGTAAAATCTTAATAGTAATTGAATTTAAAACATTAAAATGATATTATACAATAAATACTAACGGTAAGAAAGGTGAGATATAGATTTGACATCCGCAAGTTCGGACGCCAACGTTTACCAAGGAAGTTTGCAGTAACGGCATACATTTATGAATCTGAAAAAATGTTCTTGCAATACTATATGTGGGAAAATATACACGTGCGAGTTTCTCTAAGTTAGAATTCGCCTTAACGTAGTAAGCTGGCATGGTGCTTATACTCACCTACACCTTCTGTCTCAAAGAGGTTTTCAGTCCAAGTAGAACGCAAAGGCGCCATAAATGCGTTATTATATTATAATCGCTAATAAATATTTAATTTTCCATGTATCTCATTATTTAGAATCTCATATTCAAATTTATTATGTTGTATAATTTACGAACAGCGTAATGTATATTAATGGATGATTAATAACGATGAAGAGCAACTAGACCATGAAATTATTTATTAGAAACGGAAATAGTTATAACAAAAATAAATGGCTAGAAAAAAAGTTTTTGAAGCGATGATAGCTACACAGTTATATGCTGCGACAGACAGAGCTGGCGCCATGTCAATGTACGATCGAACTCTACAATGAACCTGGGCTTCAGATCTGATGAGATCTCACAATGCGGTGTCCGAACACGCTATGAACTAAGCCAATATCGCTTCAACTATTTTATGGTCAAGATCATTTCAATTGTTCTTACGTGAAAAAGTAACAAACATCCTCACAAACCTCGTTCATAATCTATACCAATTTTATAAAGAGGTAAAGTTTGTGACGTTGTGTGTTTGTGAGTTTGTGACATAGGGAGTAATCTCATGAACTACTACCCATTAGAAAAATTCTTTCAGTGTTATATAGGTTATATCATCACGTTTAGACCAATAGGAGCGGAGCACCAATGAGAGCACCAATTGAGAGCTTCCGCTGAGTGTAAGCGTTAGCCCAAAGTAACTATTCCACACGAACGAAGTCACGGGTAAAGGCTAGTAATATATACGATGGGTAATAAGGGTAAGAATATGATGATGAGATAACGTACAGGACGCAACTTAAACAGGATAGAACACGCAAACGCTTTAAGATCTTCAAAATATATGAATATACTAAATACCTATTTCTAGAAATGTTTTTGCCGATCATTGTACAAAAACCGCATATAAAGAGCCATATCGATGGGGTTACTTCCCCTAATGTTGGCATAAATAATCATGTCGAGATCTTATCAAGTGAAAATACGACGGTGCCCTGGGAAATAGTTTCACCCACACTACCACTACAAGTCGAGTGGGAATTTTAATTAGGAACGTTTTCGTTGTAGAAAAATGCACCGACGCTTTTACGGACAATTAAAGTCAAGCGTACAGAAATGCAGGCGAGATAGTTGAATTCAGTCGATTCTACGTACGTATTACACTTTTGAAGCATCTAATTATTTTTATTCAATTTTAGAATAATTTTCAATTATAATCTAGTTTGATTTGGAAACAAGAATACAAATAAAAACTTTTGTTGCCCTAGTTGTCACAACCGTTACAATATTTGGTGATTTATATAAATAAAATTGTATAGACCTGCCATTGTGAGCGCATTACTCAAAAACTACTAGGTAATATTTCGTTCTTTTTTATTGCTTCATTTCCTAAGCTCTTGGCCACCATCTAAAAGAAATATGACGTGATCTTTATCGAATACAAAATTATGAAGGTTCTAAGAGGCTACAATTTTTGTAAGCAATACGCGTTCAACAATGTATGTTTTCTTGCCGTGGAGAAGCGGAGCAAGCAGTGAAGTGCTTATGTATTCATCTGGACATAAAGTATATCTTTAAGATAACATACGTCGCAAAGTTCCCATATTAGCTTATATAACGTATTTAAATACTACAAGCCTTACACCGCTCTTACATAAGGTTCTTCTGTTGAATTTTATCAATATTGTTAATACTCTGTGCCGAAGGTGAATTTAATTAGATAACGCTCTGAAAAATCCTGTACTCCAAAATAAATGTTTAATCAAAATTGGTTCAGTCATTTCAGAGAGTATCCAGAACAAACTTATTAAATCTGAACAATAGTTAAATATTTAATTTATTATTGGAGCTTGCCGTAGTTATCTATAAATTAAATTATATCTTTAAATATAAATTTCTTTTGTACGTGTGTATGTCACTGAACTCCTCCGAAACGGCTGGAGAGTTTATGATCAAATTTTGTGTGAGAATGCTTTGAATTCAAAATTGGTCCCAGTAGGTGTCGCCGCTGTTGGCTTTTAACCTCTTTTCAATTATCAAAGCAGGGCAACGTCCGCAGGGACCACTAGTTAAATTATATTATATTGCAACAACCATTACTATATTTACAAATATATTTTCATGTTGTTGACCCATAGTGTTATATAAACAACTAGCCTCTGCCCGCGACTTCGTTTGCGTGGAATAGTTACTTTGGGCTAACGCTAACACGTAGCGGAAGCTCTCAAGAGGAAAAAGCCCCGATTCTTAAACATTCTTCATTGATACTCCGCTCCTATTGGTCTTAGCGTGATGATATAGAGCCTATAACCATCCTTGATAAATGAGCTATATAACTTTGAACGAATTTTTGAAATCGAACAAGTAGTTCCTGAGATTACCCCCTACAACGTCACAAACTCACAAACTTTGCTTCTTTAAAATATTAGTATAGATAGACACTTCAAGCTTATTTATACGCTTAAGATATTTATGTATGGGTGCTGGATTCGTAAACCGAGGAATAGAACCTCTTTCCCCTCAAAGCATAAAAAACCGTCAGTAGACAATGCTATCTTATTGTCTCTACAGCGTACTCTTTATAAATTAGATAAAATAAAACACCTCGAGTAAATTAGCGTCTAATTTGTAGCTTTTGCAGTCCATTTTACATTCCACTACGCGCAAATTACTACGTAATAGAAAACGCTCTGTGAATTACTCAGTACTCCATCGTGAAGTGATGAAACTCAGTGGTTAGTGTGTGTCGAATACTTGTGAATGAATCGGACGTTTCTGCGAAGAAAAATAATAAAAGCATGTAACATGATGGTATGGTGTTTTCTAAGCCCGCCTAATTAGCTAACATCCTTAACATGGAAATCTGTAGCCAATCAATTCCAGTAGCCAGTGTAGCCAGTATTCCGGTAGCTACACCTGAGAGCCAGTTTGCCGTCTACGTTTGATGTTACCATCTTGAACTACATAATCACTTAATATAAGGTGAGATTGTGGTCCAACGCTAAAATCTATAATGTATGAAAGAGTCAAGTATGTTACATTACAGTATTAGATTTAGATATTTTCAGAAGTAATGAGTTTCATAAGAGAGTTTATTTAGAAAAGTCGCGGCGTGACTCATTAGCACCAACATCAAGCCATCCATCGTCAAGTATTTAAGCGTGCACACGTTGACGATTAACTTCAGTCCGAACTAATATGAAACCTCTAATGCAGTAATTACTACACGCTCATTTACCAAATATAATAAGGGAGATTAAAACAAGACCCAATTATTTTTTTTTCATAGGAGGCAATCGAACAATTGGGTCACCTTATGTTAAATGATCACCGCCATCCATAGACACTTGCAACACCGGGATAGTCGCAAGTGCGTTGCAGCCTGTGTTGGGGGAGGGTGGAAGTGGGTGGTAGAAAGGGAAAAGGTGAGGGGGAAGGTGAGGAGAGGTGGGCCTCCGGCACTCTCACTGAAAAGCAACAATGCAAGCACTGTTACTTCATGGCGGTTTTCTGCGAGACCCATTCATGCTGAAACCAGTAATAGTTTCAGCGTAGCTCTACCACCTACAAAGAATACTTAAATGATTATAAAAAGAACAACAGAATAAGAACAAGTAGGTGTCGTAAAGGTATCTCTGTTTCGAAATTAATCTATGTTTAACACCGTGATGGAAGCGAGCGATCTACTAGACCCGTCCAAATAAACATTCGCCTGACGGATGCACGACATTTGTTTGTGCCTAGTTTGTTAACCCCTGCGGCTCACGAAATCCCTAACGCAATTCGCGAATTCAACCTTATTAAATTGCTAAAATTACTGCCTTATGACAAAATTAATCATCATTATCAAAAATAACTTGGAAAATTTGTAATATAAAAATGAATAGCTGAATTTGTTGCTAAGCGCAAATCTCGAGAACAGCCGGACGGATTTCGCTAAAAAAATTTTTGTTGTGTTTGTTATAGTTAGAAGAAGGTTCTTATTAAAAAAAGCGCATATTTTAAACTGAGTTTGCTGGCACTGCTAGTACGTTAATAAAAATCAATTGCAAATGTATGTAAGCGTATCACTTTTAAACGGCTGCATCTATTTTTGTTGTGGCTGAAATAGTCAGCACAAGGTTTTTTAAAAACGTGTACGTAGTAGTTGGCATTTTTTTAAATCTTGAAAAATTTTGACTGATTTGACAAATGGAGATACTGTTGTGATCTTATTTCACTACACAGTCGTACTGTCAAGATAAGATTTCGTTTAACTTACGTCTCACATCGATAGTTACTAGGAATTAAAATTATTTCTTCCATCAACATTTATCTCCATGCTTAATAATCTTTACAATGAACACAACATAAGTAAAAATGTACACCAAAACGTTTAATCTAAGCTTTCTAAGACCTAGCTTTCAATTACAGTGATATTCAAAAGGAGATTGTGCGGTAGACCCAATTTAAATGAACGAATAGAGGGGTGCGTTTGAAACAGCAAAACTTCAGGAGTACATTAAGATTCCGCGTTTCTAATCATCAGTCAGATGCAGAGTGAGCATGATAATAGAGTGTACCATCATTAAGAAACTTTGGATGCGGTACCTGTTTATCAAATGTACTTAATCCCTTACGTTTTTTAACGATTGATATAGTTATACGCATTAATCGTGTTTTAAAGTGGAGCTTCTTAGTGCTTAATGAATATAATTATAGAATGTAATTTTAGTGCAACGCCACATTGGTGCTTTAAAAAGATAATAATATAGGTATTTAGATCAAACAAAGCAAAAGAAAATAAACGGAGAGAAAGAGCCGAGTAACTGAACAAAAATTTAACATAAGAATAAAAACGATTTAAAAAAAACGAGATGTAACATTATTTGTATCATAATCTCACCTGACGTTAAATATCGCTGTGACCCAAAATAGTAAATACAATGAAATTAAAGAGCTACCAGAACACACTTATGGGTTGCTCGGCGTCAGAACGTAGCTTACAAGTTGTAGCTATATAGATCAGCTTAGTAAATATCCGATACATTAGGTATGTTATAAAGTATTAATGATATTTTATCAATAATTTTGTTCGCCAAAGAATTCTATCGTGTGTTGCTCGCTCTTTCTTATTTCTTTATAGCAATAAACTAAATTTAAACAAATTGTCTATAAAGTATGACCGTTGCTTAGGGAGCCGAAAACATAGGACTTTATAGTTCATTACTTTTGGGTAATATTCGGTCGTGAAGCAGTCACTGTACTCTCTACTTCTAACTTACGCACCTTACCACATGCGTACACTCAATTTGTCCTTGTTGGGCGTACTTTAAGTCCTACACTTTCTATAGTAACTGCTGCGTTTCTAAGCGTCGTAATGTCATGTCAAATAACTTATAACCTTTTTCAATAACTAGGCTGTAAAATACAAAGATAGAAATCAGATCTGACTTTCAGTTCCAAAGATCACAGCGTTCGAACGAAAAGCAAAGACTTAGAGGTTTTATAGTATTACTTGTACCAATTACAACTTGAAAATTAAAATATAATACACATAGTAAATCCTGTAGTTTTCACCGATTTTGGGTTAAGTAAATAATAGCTGAATACATTCCAATTATATGATATATCGATTTAATTCAACATTCCCAAGTTTTATAAAAACTACAAGGGCTTGTATTGATCAAAGAAATTTCAAATTACTCATCCTAAGTCAAATAAAAAAGTCATTACCTAAAATAAATTATATGAACAATATTTTGCTCGTCTAACTTCAAACAAAATTAATATCTCAACAAAACTTTATATTAAAAATACCCTTCATTTGTTTGCTAAAGTATTTCCATTCACCAGTCGCATCTATAAGATCTTATCGTATGTTTTACGTAAGAAACAAAAGGAGCATTCATTCGGGCCCTCGAAACGAGAACGAATTGAAATATCAAGCGCACAATACAAAACTCGATTCTGAGATTTACGCTCAAGCTAAGCGCTGAGCCTTACGCTTGAGTGCCACTCGCGGCGAGAGGGTTAAGTGCTATTATTTAAATGTGGTTATGTAAAATGTATAGCGACCGAAAATCTTGTTATATGTTGATAGCTTTCATTGTGCTTTTGTTAATCATTGTATTGTTTTGTATTAATTAAGTGTTCATCCAATATGTCCATATCCGTGGAATTATAACTTCTCTGCAAAATTAGAAATCAAAGTATTTAAAATGTACATAACAATAAGTCTAGTTAAAAAATTGAGCAGTCACAGGACACCTGGTACATGTGAAACACATGTGCAACGTAGTAAACAATACTATATGCATTGTAGGTATGCGAGCTTAGTGCGGCAATAGAGATTGCGGACACTTGCTTGCGCATGGCATCGCGTCGCCACGTCTCAGACACATCGCCACGCTAACAATCAGGTTTACCCTCGCCTATAGATATTTAAAACAAAATCAGAATAATCTCAACATTTAGCAGACACGCATAAATAACATCGAAGTGTATATTTTTCATTCGTGCTAATCTCCGGAAGGGCTCTTTTGACGAAAGTTTTGCTGTTATATACAAGACATTAGAATACCATTACATAGTATAAAACAAAGACCCCTCTCGTCTGTCTGTCTGTTTGCGATAAACTCAAAACCTACTGAACGGATTTTCAAGGATGTGGATTTCAATAGAAGATAAAGTGATTCATGGGGAGGATTTTTTATGTCAAAGGAGGCAAACGAACAGAAGGGTCACTTGATGTTAAGTGATCACCGCCGTCCATAGACACTAGCAACACCAGAGGAGTTGCAAGTGTGTTGCCACCCTGTGTTTGGGAGGAGAGGAGAGGAGGTAGGAGATGAGAAAGAGAGACGGGAAATGATTCTCAGGCGCTCTCAATGACCATACGAGGTTTAGGTGTATAAAAAAGGTTTTTTTATTATCGGGACGGGACAACGTCCATCGAGCACGTTAGTATAGACTATTACATTATATACACGGTTTGAGCACTAATAACTAACGCAAAATCGTGAAAAATATGAAGAGGCTACGTGGTAATATTACTACTAAAATAATAACGAATAGTCCACAGTTAAGCCAATTTAAACAAATAAAACCCTTGAAACAACAAAAAAACATTTACATGAGCGCGAAGTTTCAAGCACTCTAAAATTATTTAAATTATATGCCGACAGAAAGCGAGTATTCAGTCTGAAAAATTCTCATACTCGGCAAATATTAAATACTTTCATAAAAAATACGCAAAGAACTTTCATAAAACCATATTCAAGGCGAATAATATCCATAATGTAAAGAAAATAATGTGTTTAATATCATTTGCTCACATGTTTAAGAAAACATAGTCCTTTATACTCTATTTGCGTAGTGTTCTCATGTCTATGAAATTCATGCACTCGCTGTATCTCTAGTGTATATTTTAATATCTAAAAAAAATATTAATAAGTTAAGATAAAACGTAGAGGGGATTTAAAAACAACAATTTTCAATTTCAATTTTCATTTTCATTTCTGACTGACTATTGATACTAATATTTCAAGTACATAAACGCAGTGAGGTTTATAAAAAAGGACATCGTATATACCTTTCATACAGAAAAAGAATACAGTTCCTAAGCGACATGACAAATATATATAAACCCTTGGACTGTCCAAAACCATACAAACAGTTCCATACAAACTAATATAGTCATCGAGATGCACTGGTCAACACTCTTGGCAGCATACGTTTACAAATTATAGTTTTAAAAAATGGCTAATCATTTATAAACATGATCCGCCATTTTGAGATATGGGTCTTAAAAACATAGCCGAGAGTTTAGTGCGAGCCATGAGCAGAAGTTAGTTTTAGTATGTATAATTCGTTTGAGAGTAGCTGATAAGGATTTGTGTGTCTATTGACAATAATTCGTGAAGAGTGTTCATAAACGCCAATAGTAAATAAATATATATAGATCTATTAGGTATATTGTATTGTTTTTTTCCAATACTATGCAACATTTGGAATCGCAATACACACTAATCTACATTTATATTAAGAACGCATCACGGTCAAACATGTGCCTGGATCGTAATAGTCGGCATAGACGTATCCTCACACTTGGAAAAAATAAAAGATTATATCCAGCGAATCGGGTGAACACTAGCTATTGTTAACAAAACCGTTCTTTACCTAATTCTACTCTATCTTAGACCCTATTTTTCGATTTCTCTATAACCGTGACTAATCGCATTAAAGTGAAACATTAAATACACACTGTTCACACTAATTGCATTATGAAATACTTGCTTGCATTTTTCCAATCTAAGTACGGTCTTCACAAAATATTTTTTTTTCCTCCATTTTCTGAATTGGTGGCTTATTGTTTTACGATCGTCCGCCTACCTCATGTCAACCCTCCATGGTATCTTATTATTTGTATTTATCAAATGATAGCTAAACTAGCCAAACAAGTATCATAATAATTAAGACCATTCTCCACTGCCTTACATGTAAAACTACGTATTAAACCGTATATTCATGTGTGCGATTCATAAATATATAATTTCCAATATCAAATAATGTAATACAAGAATTTGTTTCAATAAACTTATTGATACAATAGCTATCGGAGTGCAGTTTAATTACACACTATCGTAAAGTGAGGACAGGTAACCGATAAACGCAAGTTAATATCTATATATTGCCCCACAAATTACCGTAATTGTTTCCTTTGTTAATAACCCAGTGACATGCTACCGCCGGAATACTTTTAGGGTTAATAATTGAATTCATGAACGCGTAATCGTCATTAGTTCTGTCACTCGTAATATTTCAACTTGGAGCTTTTATGAAAATATAAAATATATTATTTCTAAAACTAGCAGGCCCGATGGATGTTGTCCCGCCCTGATACTAAAAAAAAGAAAGATTATCTATACTAATATTATAAAGAGGTAAAGTTTGTGAGTTTGTGACGTTGTGAAGTTGTAACGTTTTAGGGGGTAATCTCAGAAACTACTGGTCCGATTTGAATAAATCTTTCAGTTTTATATAGCTCATTCATCCAGAATGATTATAGGCTATATATAATCACGCTCGGACTAATAGAAGCGGAGCACAGATATAAAATGTTTCAAAATCGGGATGTTTTTTCCTTTTGAGAACTGTTACGTGTTACTGTTCGTGTATCTATGCTACGCGAACGAAGTCGCGGGCAGAGGCTAGTCAATGATAATTCTTAAAAATGTTCATATTATCATTTCTAGTAATTCTTCTGAATACGTATAGAGTGAAAATGACAGTCATCATATCAGATTTTTACTTAAATATAATTTACTATCATCTGCCCGCGACATCGTTCCCGTGGAATACTTACTTTAGGCTTATGCTAACTCGCAGCGGAAGCTCCCAAGAGGAAAAAAAAACCGATTTTAAAATATTTTTCATTAGTGCTCCACTCCTATTGGTCTTAGCTTGGTGATATATGAGCCTATAATCATCCTCGATAAATTAGCTATCAAACACTGAAAGATTTATTCAAATCGAACCAGTAATTCCTGAGATTACCCCCTACAACGTCACAATATCACAACGTCACAAATTCACAATCTTGACCTCTTAATATTATAGTATAGATAAAAAAGAATTTAGACTACTCCTAACCAATTTACGGCCGAATAGTTGGATAAGCCCATTTTATTTACGATAACAGTTATATTATTGTAACGTACCTATACTATATTTCGTATGATCATAAGCAATACTGTGAGTTTCTACAAGCGTTTAGCGGCATCTGTGAATGATTAAATTAGGGTAAAACCCCACATTTTAATTATATAAATTCAAGCAACTGACGAGTCTATATAAATAGTCGTAATAAATAAAGATATATTCATACTATAATAACGGCGCCTCCGCCTACATTCACTCCTCAGTAATTACTTTTGTTTCTTGACTTTATTTTTACCCATATTTCATGGTTTCTGACGTTATTATTTTAATTTTACACGCAATACATTTTGAAATATAATATCCTCTCTATATACAACAGTAGCCTCTGCCCGCGACTTCGTTCGCATTACGTTGGGCTAACGGTAACACGCAGCGGAAGCTCACAAGAGGCAAAAAAACCCGATTTTTGATTTGAAAGAATTTTTCAAATCAGCCCAGTAGTACCTGAGATTACCCCCTACAACGTTACAAACTTTACCTCTTTTTAACATTAGTATAGATTTCATTCTTTTGAGAATTATTAAAAGTACTATTAGTGATTTTTAACGGTTTGTTAAAGTGTTGTTAATCGCTTTTATCTTTCTCATCACAACATTTTAAAAATTACAAATGATTAATTAAATTGACAACATTGAACTTTAGGCAAACAAATTTTCATAAAAATCGATCGAGCCGTTTTGATTGGAATCTAAACTTATAAAAAGACAAAATATTTGTAATGTTATATTCATTATATGTACTCTTTAAAGTATCCTTACTTTTTCCTATACTAGTAAGGATGAGACAAATGCAGACGAAATTGCAAGTGGCCGCAAATATTATAACGAAAAATGCCGTTCTTGAGTAAATAATACTAATTTAGGACACTGAATGGCAATTTCACAACTAAAAAGTACACTATAAAAAGCCACGACGATAAATACTTCAGAACGTAAATAAAAAGAGAAATATAGACAACAACAATTAATATAACTCAAAACGTATTGAAGCGACGCAGTCACGCCATTTGTGGGAACGTTTCATTGAGTTCTTTTTTATATAGAATTGAGTGTTTAAATATCAACGCTAGAAAATAAATATACAAAAATATTTTTAACATTCAAGATCCATAATTTTTTTCATACTTTATTGGTTTTAGCATTAGTTTTGTCTAAAAGGAGTAAACACGGTAAACCTAAAGCGGGACTAGCTCTCAAGTTTAGCTGCCGAAACGCACTAACTTTTTCTAAGTCCGCCTGGCTAGCTTACTTCCTTCAAGTTGAAAACCTGTAGCCAGGCACCTGTTGTCTTCCAGCAGTTGCAATTGTTAAACAGTCCCTACTATTTTATTTAATCGTACGATGAAATAGAGTATCCTTATTTTATTATCGTCGATTGTTAGTTTACTCTATTTGTTACTGCGAAGTTCTTTATATGTGTTTTTTTATTGTAGCACAGCAAAGTTACTGCACTGTGCCTAGTGGTGAGCACAGTACAATGACAACTACCGAGCGACACACCATCCCTCGCCGGTCGCCACTGTCATGCCGGTCTGCGTAAATGTCTCTCCACGTTACGCGCGAAGGACCCCGTAGTATAGGAAGGAGGGGGGAACACACTGGCCGGGAGATTGTTCCACAGCTTCACGGTACGGTAAAGATAAGAAGTTGCGAACTTTTTAGTTCGTGCCCAGATAGGATTTACCGTAAAATTATGGCTCCAAAGCCCAGCGCACGTGGTTCGGTTATGGAAAGGAGAGGAAGGAATTAAATTAAATAGCTCTTAGGAACACTCGTCATGATATAGACGGTAGGACACGTTCAGTGAGGCAATGTCTCTGCGCAACTGAAGCGGCTCTACAAACTGTGTTTGCATCATTAACAATGCGGATAGCCCGTCTCTGTAACCTGTCCAGGGTATCTAGTAGGTATTTGGCGGAACCGGCCCAGAAGTGTGAATAGCATTCCACGCAAGGCCTAACTTGTGCCTTACAAAAGAGGTATAGCTGATCAAGCGTGAAAAACCGTTGTACCCTGTTCAGAATTCCGAGTCACCGAGATGCAGTGGAGACTGGCAATCTACAACTATGAGGCGCAGTGTGCCTACAATCATTACTCCTTTAGACCACCCGGAGAACACGTGCAGGAGAAACAAAGCAAAATGGGCAAAAGGTCAATTGAATCCAAAAGATAAATAGCACAGAAACATATATAGAAGTTTCTGCTGCAAATGGTCATAGTACCATGCCAATACGTTCCTTACTTTTATCGCAATTTAGCCTCATATGAGCTATATTCTGTTATACATATATTAATTCTTACTATGTTAATTGTAAATGGTTACACTATTTTAGCTCACATCGCAGAAAAAAAACACTAATCATACACTTGAACCATTTTGTATTTTAATTGCCTCCAAATCTCATTGCACGTGGGCAACATATGTTATCATATAGCAACAGAATTCAACTGTCGTCTCATACACGAAATGAATATGAACCAAAAAAAAAAAACAAAGAAAACGATTTCTAAACAACTCGTAGGCGTCAGATCACGGTATATACTTATCACATCTTTTTAGTACAATAAAAATTTGAACATAGAAAACTTCTAGTTGTATTATTAATTTAAACTTTATAACTAGAGCCGGCATTGTACTCGTGAGTTGACTCCAACTCTTGCTAGTTCCGAACTTCATTCAAGAGACACGATCTTGATTGATCGATTTATTCTTGAACCATATACATACCTAATTTGGTTTACCGTTTTCAAGAACTTACTCTTTCCTGTCGGCTATTCGCGTTGAAATGACTAATTTTCAGAATGGTCGGCTGACAAAACAAGCCACGTCAAAGACCGCAAACATAGTGTTAAAACTATACGATTTTATTAGTAGACTAGCTGACCCGTGCAACTTCGTCTGCACCAAATTGGTTATCACTGGTTTCCATTGTATTTTTAAACGCGAAAAAATTGAATAAAACTGATACCCGATTACAGCCACAACTACCGTTTCCAATTGTGAATCCAAACTATCCACGGATTCACTGAAACATATACCCAGATTACATGTAATTTTTTTTTTAAATAAGCCTAGTACCCGTTCGTAGCACCATCAAACACTCCGTTGTTTGTAGTCCGGTGAAGCTGTTAAGACCTTGCTCGGTCAATAGCGTAGTCATTTCGAAGAAAAAAAAACATCTACTAGGATCAATTAAGATAAAAACTAACCTACATAAAACTAAATAAACATCTCTACCACTTACTTTATCATAACTATTCTCAAATTGTATTAAAACCTTTTTATACTTCATTGTATTAAAGAAAAATATATGAACACCGTATCGAAGCGTCTGACATCGCGGAAGCGTCGTCAACTGTCACTTGCTTGAAACTATTGTCTAAGAGTTATAAACTGTTTCGAAAACGTATTTTAAATATATTTCCAATTTATTTTTATAAATAATCTCTGTACCACTCACAACATAGTACCTATCACCTTTTGGTAATTTATCCCTGTTGATATGTTTCTATTATAGATTATTCTAAGTTGTTACACTAAATATTTGGCATTAAATTTATATCGTGTATTTGTCACACTTGATATTGGCGAAAATACCTACATAGGTAGAGGCCATACCGGAAAGAATCAATTAAGCCAGTTTTATATATTATATTCATCCGAACAACGGGCTATCTGGCTGCCGGTAAGAGTTGCGTTTATTTGTGTATATCGTACGTTTACAGACAAAAATATTGATTTTTAAAATTTAGGATGTATTTTTCACTAACTTTGAAACGTTATTAAAATGGAATTATTATTGAAAGACATTTATGGTATTGACAGTAATGTGCTTGATGCTATTTTTTGGAAATAAAATAAAAGTAATCTTAATCCATGCTAGAATAGCAGTAATTTTATTATTATTATTTTTAAATATAAATAAGTACAAATTTCATCTTTCACACAAATTCAGTTATTAACTCAATATTTAGACCGATTTATTGCTATAAAAATAATATGTGTATAGAATATAGCTATAGGTATAGTTTAGTGCAGTACTACTGGCTGCACGATAAAGATAGCAATAATTGTGGCAGCGTATGTTATCGACGCATTTTTTTTTTCGAAATGTATACGCTGTTGACCTGGAAAGGTCTTTACAGCTTCATCGAACTATTGAGGCGAGCGCTGAAAGCACTCAACCGACTTGGGATGTTTGGGCGACCAACTCAAGTGTGCACGGCACACCTCGGCTTGGGCTGTTGCCTGTTTTGTGCAAAAATCGCGACCTATCTGAGCTAACCTAAGCTAATCTATCTAGATATACGTATATAAGTTATTGAAACATGCATGTGTACCGGGCATGTGTGCCTCAACAACTCCTGTATGTATATTGTATCGGAGAAAATTCTCTTAACTATATAAGATAGGATAGGATGGAGAAAAATAAGGGTAGAACTCTATGTCGTCTATTTCTCTGAAAAAGAAAAACAGCGTGTAAGCGTGTAGGCGTGCACGTGTGTATAGGTGATGTGTGTGATGTTGTAGCATTGATGTAAAGTTTTGTGGCAATGTATAGCGTGAGCAGAGTACTCAAGGGCTCCCCGCCGAGGGAACGGACTTAGGTTTCAGCCGTTGCCGAGCGGGGCCTAATCTGGTGTGCGGGAGCGAAATTTATCCCCAGACCACGGCGGCATGATATGTGGTTATGCGGGCGTGGACGTGAACACGCTTTGTTTGAAGAGATAGGCTGCTACTGATCTTTCGCTGACGTGATTGAATCAGGAGGGTCGGTAAAATGTGTCGCGGTCGTCTTCTATACTGCGCAGCGTTGGATACGGGTTTATAGTTCGCGGCGGATACCACTAAAGGGCTGGGATGATTCCCGGCTTATTCGAAATAACTACGTGTGAGTGATTTTATAGACGCCCAGACAGAAGGCATCTCCAGGTCCCCGTGGAGATCCTTATTCCGGACGTATCATGGGGCACCAGTGATTTTACGTAGAGCTCGGTTCTGGAGAACCTGCAACTTTTGAATACGATTTTGCGCATGTGCAAAGACCGAACAACTGTACATCATAATCGGACGGATGCAAGTTTTATATAAAGTGAGTTTATGTCTGGGGGATATTTTACTCTTATGACAAAGCAAACGATAGAGACGACCCAAGACCATAACGGCTTTGTTTCGCACTCTATATGTGTGTAAATCGAAATTTAAGTGTTTATCTAAAGTGACGCCGAGATATTACACCTCGCCGGCCCAAGGTATTTCGGTTTCGTATAGCCTGATAATTGACGCATATATTTGAGATGGCGTCAATCCCAAATCATACATTTACGTTTATTGTTGTTTCATTGTATATGTTGAAATCTTAATATCAATAATGTTTAATAAAATGAAATTTGTTCTTTGCTAAAAAAAATAATTGGTTTGAAATTTATCATTTTTATTTATTAAATATATCAGCGGGTATATATATGATTGTTTATAGAAAAATATGTCTGAGTGTGATAAATTCATGCTTTTAATTGTGTTTAAAAGTTACTGGAAAAAAATGTTCCTAAACCTATTCATAAATCAAAATGCGCATTAAAAATACAACGTTAACCGGCTACCAAGTGTCCTTTCGGGCTAATACCAACCTCTCACAGAAAACCGACGTGAAATAACAGTGCTTGCATCGTAGTGTTTCGTTTGGTCAGTAAGAGCGCCGGAAGCTGACCTCTCTTCTCCTTTTCTCCTTAGCCTTCCCTTAGCCTCCTCCAATATACAGGTTGGCAACGCATTTACGACACCCCGGTGTTGATAGTGTCTATAAAGGGTGGTGGTCATTTAACATCACGTGACCCACCTGTTCGTTTGCCTCATATGATACAAAAAATATATATTGATATATTAAAGAACCAGGTATTCTAACATTCTTGTTCTTTCAACGTTGCCGGCTCTTGTACTAAGGTGTCGCAAAAAAGTCTAGTTACGTTAATAACAATTTTTTGTTTTTCGTTATCCTGGAGAACCCCTTGCGTTTTATGGGACAAAAAGTATCCTGGATGTAGCCTTGTAATATCAGTTATCACTGTGTTAAATTTCGTTAAAAATGGCTTAGTACTTTCAGAGTAATACGGGCTTAGATTCTAGACTTTAATCCTAAATCCTGGAGAACTCTTCGCGTTTTATGGGATAAAAAGTACATTTGATGTAATCTCGTTATATTAGGTATCACTATGTCAAGTTTCGTCAAGATTGGTTCAGTACTTTCAGAGTGATGCGTGTGCATAGGGACAGACAGACAGACAGACAGACAGAAAGACAGACAGACAGACAGACAAAAATTGTAAAAAGATTATTTTTGGCTTCTATATCGATAACATAGTCTACCCTGATTAACATTTTCAAAAAATATTTAATGTACAGATTTCGACTTGTTACAGTTTTATTATAGTATAGAAATAGTATAGAAATTGTTAAATTAGTTATCAAACACGTAGAATATCTTACAAAAGGTAATGAAATTTGTGTCAAAGCACTTATTATACATATGTTCCAGCAATATCTCTCGAAAACCAATCCTTATCCAGATATACGGTGTTATCATCTTAGTCCACATCTTCATATGAGATCAAGTAAGATTGTTTTAACGCTAAAACCTATATAAAGTACTAGGTTTTGCCCGCGACTTCTTCCATTTTACTAGCACGTGCTAATTGCTTCACGCCTCGGAAGCTCTCGAAAGTAAAATAAAAACCCTCGATTTTAAAACAATTTTCGTTAATACTCAGCTCCTATTGGTCTTAGGAAGATGATATCCTTTTGACGATATTTTTAATCCCTTAAAAATCAAGCTGCCTTAGGTCTTTACCATATTATAAATGAAACGAGTATAATTAGATTTCTATAATGTACTCATCTTACTTTTATAAATTTAAACGATAATTATTTTAAGCCAAAAGGTCTTTCCTGAGAGTTTAACCCTAAAACACAAACATCTAAAGATAAACGGGGTTACGTTTTACATCGCACTTTGTAAAGAACAAAGGGATGAAATTACTTTGCGAGAAAGTTTAATTGTGTTAGTAGAGGCCGCGTCGCGTCGAGTCGAGTCTGCTGAAACTAATTTTTAAAAGACACAATAAATTGAAACCGACGAATATTAACTAAATAGTATCAGTCAAATACCCTTTTATGTAGTATGAATCAGTATGTTTTTATATAGGTGGTGTTAGAGCCACGCTGAAGCTATTACTGGTTTCAACATGAATGGGTCGGCTCGCCCGGGGTAGTACCACCCGACCCACAGAAACAGTTGGGGCAGTGAGAGTGCCGGTGTTCTATTTCCTCTCCCCTGGTATCGCTAGTGTCTACGGACGGTGGTGTCACTTAACATCAAGTGACCAGCCTGTTCGTTTGCTTCCTATGATATATATATGTAGAAAAAAACTTTTTCCAGTTTCTTTATTGATAACACTAATGTTTATCAATAGCTACAAAATAAAAAAGAATGAAGGAAATCGGCTGAGAAACAGAAGAGGGAGATGTTCTTAACAGTTTTCTCATTATAAACTTGTATATAGATATCCATAAGATTTCATGACGATATGAAATTCATGAGAGCATCTAGGATCGTCTAGTTGCTATTACAGAGATCTGATAGAATTCCCAAAAAAGTAAGCGAAGTCAATCATTGTCGTATTAGCAATAAAATCATCTCCCAGCAGATGTGTTACCTCCTTTTTAATGCATGGTGATTAGCTCTGATGCGGTAATTTTCTTTTGTTTTGCCTTATTTCGTTATCAACCAGTGTATATGGAGCTGCATGAAGACTTGCAGACCGACTTGAATACGACTACGGATGGATTGTGAAGCTCTTCGTGATTCCCATTGTTTTTACTTCGTACTATCAGATATAGTGCCTTGTCTTTGTCGTTTTCCAAAAAATAGAAGGACAGTGCAGTCAGAGACAGTCAGTGAAGACCCCGACGGCAACAAAGTTCCCTACGCTTTTCTTTTGATTCCAAATCGTATTTGTTTGTATTTATATATTTTCGTCACATGAGGAGAAAGCGTTATGCCCCTTCATACGACTCTCTCTTTCTCTCTATATAGTTGTATATTTTGTAAAATGGATATTGTATCCACAACCGGCAGTGCATAATGCTTGGTACTAGAAATATTAATAATCGCACCCACAGACTCATTTACAACAGACAAAGAGTCGAAAGAAAAGGGAAAATACAGAAAACATGACGTTTTACTTTACATAATCATTTAAGAATGAGTATGTCATTGGAAGTTTGAAAATAGCACCAGTGACAGTGAAGTTGAGGGGTGATAGGTTAGAATAATACGGGCATAAAGTCCAGCGTAAAAAAGATCTGATATTTTGTGTCATTGTTACTAAACACGGGTATTTATCAACGAAATTCCAGGGCAACTAATAAAAAGTAAACGCGAGGTGAAGCCCGTCCGCGTCCCTCGCATCTGTCGTCTTCCCTGATAAGGATTCCGAAGACAATGAGTGATGTTGCTCGGAGACAGGGCGTGTCGCACAAGCTTATCTCGACAGGTTTTTACCGAGCGTCGTCTCTCTGGGTTAACACAGACATAACTATACTTTCTATAGATATAGCACTCGCCAATCTTTCTGACCCGTCTGAATATAGAACACATTTTAGATTCTTATAATTCCTATAATAATAAATTACTGTTTGTATCAAACTTTTGATTGTATTATGTGTAAACCCAAACATAAGGCTATTTCGAAGCGGCCAAAAAGATAGGCGAAGACTGTACAAGTATAGTTTACCTTACGCATTTTGTAAACATCCGAATATGTAATCAAAGATACTGAATGTATCAATAGGAATATAACCATATAGTGTAGAATTTTTTGTAGATCATTCCAGACTAACTATTTTTTAGATTCTATTGACCCTGTGCGTTTTTTTAAGTGAAACCTCTTCCATTGTCTCAACTTTTTTCGTTCGTGTATAGCATGTCGCATTACAGCCAGCCGCGGAGTAGAGGCTACGTGGAATGCTCTTCGCAAAGCGGCCAGAGCCAACATGGTGAATTGAGCAATCTCAATTCAAAATTATACAAATAATTGAATAATTAATATGCTCAGTTTTTAAAATGCGTCTATCGTCTAAATTATTGTATTTACTATTCAGTACTTTAATACGCAAATTGAAATTAAAATCTATAGTTAGATATCTTGTAATGATTTTCAATTATTAAGGTAAGGATTAAGGACGTGATTTTAATACCTTAAATCGAATCATTTTGCGAAAATTTTCAGTTAAATGCCTATGTTCCGAAAAGTTTCACTTGCATCGTGGATTCATATTTTTTTTTTATTAAAATGTTATTTAACCTCCTATGAAGCGGGCGGGTTTCCACTAATCAATCCCTAAACCGCATTGAGTTTCTTGCCGACAATACTAAATGTTTTTGGATATTTTCCGCATCAGTGTTATTGTCTTAATCTTCATATACATCTATAGTAATTTTATAGTAATAACATAAAATATATTTAACAAATATAAACGATATACATATAAAACGTGTAAAATAATAGATAGGTAGAAAAAAAAATAAACGAATTACATCCAAATAATAAAATTTTCCGATAATTCTATTGAGGCAACAAGAGAAAATAACATAAAGCGTGGTCAGTAATCGGACGTAGGTAATGGGGTCGTAATTAAGACCGGAAGCGGATACGGAGATAACGCACGACGTACAAACCGACCGGCTATAACTTTTATATATTACTGACAATAATGCATGATACATAAACTAATCGCTACAAAAATATTCGATAAAGATTTTCTCGTTGGTAAATATTTGGCCACCATTTTATTTTGTATATATATTTAAGTCCGGTGAATCTGTTAAGACCTTGCTAGGTCAATAGCGTAGTCAATTCGAGAAATATATACAAAAAATTGAGCCGTCACGGGACGCCTGGCAAATGTGAAACATCAAAATTCTTTTGTATAAGTTATATGCATAAAAGAACAGGGGGCCCAGCCAAGTTGCTTATCTACAATCACATGATAAAATCATGTGATATAGCGTTCAGTTATGTCATCTTCATTGATTTTTCTGTTTTCTATTTGTGTTAGTGATTGTACATAAGGAACTTGGCTAGGACCCCAGATTACGATAGGAATCAGTTATAGCATAATGAAAAGATAAAGCCAATAATATTACAAATTAGTTCCATAAGATAATAACTGTTTATTAATTTATCACATAAATATTCATTTTTATGAAATAAAAATACAAAAATTCAAATAGGCGCCGGTGCGGTGTTTTTGGTGACATTTATGAAAATGTTTTTGAGTATATTGTTAATAGTGTTTGTGTTTTGCGTCGCCACGCCAACAATCAGATTTACCCTCCGCCTATAGATGTTTCACATCAAGCAAACAATTGCCAATTGTACAAAATAAAACAACATACAATTAATATAGATAAAAACGTAAATGGCTAGTTACAACAAAGTCATGTGAACGAAGTAGCAGGCACAGATTAGTAAGCAATTTATACATAACTAATAATTTTAATGATGCCTAAATATTATATTCCCTGTAAAAGAAATCCAAACTTAAAAGAAAAATGAAACTTTTAAGAAATCAAAACGATGAACGCGACCGCAGCGAGATTCAAAATAAAAAGTTTAGGAACAACAAAGGACGAAGTTACCGCAGACGTATTGAGAAACTTCCGCATGAAAGTTGTGGAAAAGATGATAAACACTTGCGGAATATAACAATTTTAATAATCTCCATTCATGTATTATTCTTAAAATCGTCTCACCCATATGTTCATAATATGCCGTTTGTGCCAGGAAAATTTATTTTATACTCGTGGACTAACTGTAACACAATCGCACTATAGTCACACCCTATAACGATGTAGTCACAGCTCTCTAGAATATCGCAATCCGGTAAAACTGTTAAAACCTTGCTAGGTCAATAGCGTAGTCAGTTCGAGGAAAAAAGCTCTCTATAATAGTGAACTTCATACTTTTCAGCTAAGGGCAACATAGTACTATGGCAACATAACTGCGGAATGCGATAGCGCTTTAGATTTTGTATGCTAAATAGACCTTTAAACCGCTAACCAATTGGTTAAAGGTATCAAGTACCCAAATGGAAATTATTATAGTAAGGCAGGAATCATTATGAAAGAGGGCGTGAATACAATATGTATATTAAAAAAGAGTAGTATATTAATATTTTTTTATTTTTATATACACTAAGATCTTCCTGTTCACTCAATTTACTTCGTCTTCATGTCCCGTATACTTCGGTTTAGTTGACTACAGACGCAAAATCAGTTTTGATAGTAATCTGTCTATTCAAATTATCGCTATGTCGTGGACCTGACGAATACCGGCTGCAGATCGCAGTTTGATGACACGGCTCTAGAAGATCGCTTCCTTGTTACGCTACGCATTAGCTCTATTTTCCACGTCCGCTTTCCGCGTGTGTATGCTGTGTATAGTGTGTACAATGTCCGATTTTTTTTTCAAACCGACTACACTATTTGACTGACAGGCCTTTATAGATTCACCAAACTACGCAATGTCCAGTGCAGGCGTCACGCTTTCTATACCATTCTTTACATTGTTCTGTGCTTAGCATCAGCTTAAGCGCAGTCACTATATTATCCTCCAATCTATACATACAACGGCAGACAAAACAGTGAAGTAAATCTTCCTCCTTGGTTTCTCAACCCATTCTTTTTGTTTTGTTTAGTAGGTATCGACGACTTTTAGTGTGATCAAGAAAAATCGAAATAGCTTTTTTCCTTTATTTATCCACATCTCATAATTCACGATCTACATTATTTGTTCAATAGAAATAATAATATCTAATTTACATGTGAACAAATGTGAATGTGAATTGTACCCTTTGGGTCGCAACCACCATGTACTTAGCGAAAAAGCCCGTAATAGTGATTCGCTTCTGCGGGTCGTGTTTCGGGATCATTCTGTGCATATCCAGCTTTTTCCAGGCCGGCATGATAGTGGCGACCGGCGATGGATAGTGTGTCACTCGGCGGTCGCTATTGTTTTTGAATTGTACTGTGCTTAACATTAGGCATAGTGCAGTCATTTTGCCATGCTACAATATAAAAAAAGTGACCTAAATATTCGTTTGTTATCATATAAACAAACAGTGACTTTTGGTAAACACAAATACTATAATTAATACACACTATAATTATTCTAGTAATTAATACTACAGCCTAAAAACTGCAATAACCACACGCTAATAGAGACGATAACATATATTTGTAGTAAACGCAAAACAAAACAAAGTCTATATATCAGAAAAACTAGAAACGGCGCAGTGTTTAACGCATGAAGTTCTCGCACTAAACAAAAGAACAAAACTAATAATTGTTCGTATTTTCACCATTGCTCGAGAACTCGATAAATAAGTTCGAACAGTTTCGATAGTTAAAAGATTTATGTTTGATGTTTATGAGTATCATTTCGAACATCGAAACTTAACCACATATTGTACCGTTACGATTGTTCGAGTCGCATAAATCTTTTTATTAAACTATAAATATAAATCTCGCATTTGCTGTATCTGAGATATTTATTACAATACATAAAAAAGGAATTATAAAGTCATAATATTGTGATAGAGAAACAAGTTTGTTGACTTAACTAAAGGTGTTAGTAATCCGAATTAGTTATAGTTAAAAGACAAGCTTAAGTTAATACTTGTTATTGAAGCTGATATATATGTGACAAAAATGTTGCTTCTGTTTAGATTCGCTAATACAGAATTATAAATTGATCTATCTTATATCACAATTCTAGTGACATATTAAACTGTATCTGAACTGAAAATCATATTTTGAGGATAGTACTACGTTTAGTTCTTGTTGGTTGAACTTTTTAAAGGTATAAAATATTTATATTAATTTTTAAACAATTTTTTAAACATAAAACTCAAAAATATTATTTGTAAAATTACAGGTAATATATTGCTAATATTTCTGAATTCAAGAACGCAGAATTAAAAGTGATGATATATTGATATAATTCAAAGTTATTCCAAATATGCTTAGATCTATATACATTCTCGACAATAATAGTTAAATAGACTTCCTAGAATACAAATCTAGGAATAGAACTAAGAACGGGCCGAATAGCATTCCTCAATATAATGTAAGCATGTGTAACCTTTAAGTATTAACAAGGGAAAAGCTTTAATTTTACAAAGATGTTCATGTCATAAATTCAACCAGCAATGTTCAATTTAACCTACTACCATGAACCGCAACACAACCAATTTCAAGAATCGCATCTATATCATAAATTGACAGGTTCCCACTACTTTGCCTGCATCGCATACTTTTTCATCGACATATTTTATGTATAGAGGAAAGAACACAAGCACCACATCTCTTGCCCACTTCTCCACAGCAAGATCACACATCTCTGAATGCGTAGTATTTATAAAAATCATGATTTCTTCAAACTTTATTAACTAGATGTTAGAATAAGCTATTGTGATAATTTTTTTGATTAATATCTAGCATCTCAGAAGAAAAACTAAAAAAAAAAACAATCGAAATCCATTCAGTACTTTATGATATGCACACAAACGGCAAACCTCATAATTTTATGTTATATTAGCAGGCTTGGCGGACGTTATCCCACCCTAATAAAAAAGAAAACCTTTACAAATTATACTATATAGTAGTATATATTATAATATGTAGTGAAGATAGATAAATTAGCTTACAACTACCAATATTTTTATTCATAAACAAAATACCATCTCACTTAAGAATACTTTTGGAAAAAGCTAAACTTCGATAGAATTGCCGAAGTTAATACAACTGGCAATCTCTGAAAACGGAGTACACATAAAATGATATTCGCTACGTAAATCCGCCGGACTCAATTACTACTCGGCATTAACTCAGAGATACTCAAATTTTACTACGGTCCTTAGCAATTTCGCTTTATCAAAATACGCATTATATGGGGATCCGTGCAGATTGTATTAAATAAAAATTTTAATTCCCCCACTTTTACATTCGGAAGCGGAGATTTTTACGATTTTTCATTTAATTTTGGACTATTTTTATTGTCGGGCCAATGAGCGGCCGGGAACTTTTCACGTTAAACAAAACAAAAAAGTTTATGACGGTCGTATTTTTGCGGAAAAGGGTCCCGTTCGCATCTGATAGTTGAAAAATTTAATTAAAATTTGTTTTCTGATAACGCAACGAATCCGAGATTCGGGGAAATATATTATGGGTTTTAAAAGGCGTTTCAAATTAACTTACTCGCTTAGTCGCCTATCTTTCTGCCTAATTTACATCTTTTTCTGACACGGTAGCTTTATTAGACGCGGACAAACAACCTTCACCAGTAAATATTCAAGAAGCTAGTATCTTTTCTTCTAAGGTATTTTAGTGGCTCTAAGTGAAAAGCTTTGACCAGTGTCAGACACGATCGCTAAGAATAAGTCTAATAAGGTTCAAGTTCTCAAAAAGGGCACTTGAGAGGACTATGCTAGGAGATTCGAAGAAGAATCACTGTCATCGACATGGATCTCGGAATTACTGGAGTTTCACTTAAGTTGACGAGGAACATCGCTCGCAGAACACATGGCCGCTGAAGTTAAGGAATTCTGGAGTGGTAACCAACAATTCGTAAAACTAAGCAAGAACATATCCAGCTCAACCTAAATCGACGATTTGATGAAAGTAACGAATAACCGTTGGATGTGAACATAGCAAAACATGTCGTTGTGGCGACTTTTGTGGTAGGTCAATGTTTAGCATATGATGAATGGATGAATAGACCAATCTTCAGTATACCATAGTACAAGTTTCAGTCATTATTTAAGAATTGCACATGTAACGCGCGAAAGAAATTCAGTTGTAAAACGATCCAGGGCCACCTGTTATCCATCGATTTAATTTTTTTTTAGAAATTAAAAATGAATAATATTACTAAGTGTAGTCACTCGTCTATAAGAATATAAAGAATCGAATGTAAATCTCAAACAAATGATCGGTGCAAATCTCTCCCAATCCGCATCGTTCAGCATTAATCACAGAGAGTAGACGATAACCGCAAGGCGCGCACTGAAATGGTCGCACTTAAAATAATTTAAGTCTTAGCAGCCGCAGAACTTGGGTCATAAACCACCGGAGACAAAGTCCCGGACATTTTTCATTAGACCGGGAGATCTGCGAACCAATTTTCACTGTAAACAATCATCTGTACCCAGTTTTAATAAGTGCTCGGGTAAATTTGTAATTATTTCTGGTATATTTTTGGGATCATAATACGTTAAAGTAATTATAATACTCTATCGTAAGATATCGAGTACCATTTACTACTAATAAACTGACCGAAATGTACGTGACACCGACATATGTTTTGATATACAGATATAAAATCTAATACCATTAAGTGATCAGTTATTGTGTATATGCTATTGGTATATCGGAAACGACTGTAGGAATTGAGATGATATTTATTGTTTGAATAACGTTTTACTGTTCACTTAAATAGAGCTGTTTTCAAAAACGGCGAGCCAAACTTGATCACCAAGACGAAAAAAGTTTAATCATGAATTTAGCCGCGTAATAATTAAATCGTTTTTTTAATACTTTATAGATTTTATGCTTTGGCCGCAATCTCACCTAATGTTAATAATGATTCAAGATGGCAAACACGCTACACCTGGAAGTAGATTGGCTCTCAAGGTGACAAATTTTTATCTTGAGGGGGTAGCAAGCCAAGCGGACTTAGTAAAACTTTCTAATGTCTTATCATGATGCATTCCTTCGCCGAAGCCTACGACTCAGGCACAAAAATCCGAATCTAAGTCGAACGACGCTATATCCGAACACACGCTGCCTACTAAGTCTTCATCGCTTACTTATGATAATTCATTTATATTTTAAACTTCTATAAAGTCTACACATTTGTAGGAACATTATTAAGATAAGTATTAAAGAACTATATATTTCCTGTAAACAGAAATGCAACTGGGTTGAAGGACAACCCAGGTTGTCTAATACATACAGGACCTATGTTTTGTTAGTTATTCTACATTACATTGGGTAATTTCCAATATGTTTAAAACATGTACGTATCATGCTTGACATTGGCAGAACCGCCTACATAGTCTGAAGCTCTAAAATTAAAAATAACCAACATAATATATATATATTAAGAACCAAATAATAGACACTTGTAACTTGAAATAAATATTAAAAATATCACTCACATTATAGACGATATAGAAGAGTTTGCATCTGAAAACAAAACACAATTAGAATAACAAAAAAATAGAATATATCGACGATATAACGAGCGTAACTGAACGGTCGACGAGGACGCATTCAACAAAACGAATACATTTTGTGGCATCCGAAACGTTTCGCGGAGATCACAATCTGTTACAATTATTTGCATGTAAATTAGAGGACTTTGAACGGTCGGGTTTAATGGAATAACGAGTCGTTTCATTTTATCTATGAAATGTATTCATAAAGTTATGTTCCGTGTTTTATTGTCTATCATCAACTCGACGCGCCGCTATGAGATCTTCAACTCTGAGCTTGTATTCAAAGGATGATAATTAAGAAATTTATGATACAGAAAATAATTTAATCAAACTAAATGTTTCTTGAATTCAGATAAGCTTTATTAATTTTTGAAACAATGTTACGTAAAGCGGCTTGCGTTAAGATTAAACTGATAGAAGTCATAAGGTAAAGAAAATCTTTTATGTCTCCTCTATGCGACTTTCTTTCTATCTTTTTATTCGTCTATTTCTATTGTATAGGGGTATATGTATGTGCGTGCATGTATCAAAATTCAAGCAGAAGAACATCGTACAGCACTTTTTTTTCGAACTGACTACGCTATTGACCTAGCAAGGTCTTAACAGCTTCACCGGATTACTAAGGCGAGCGCTTGCGGCACTCCTCGGTTTGGGCTGTTGCCTGATACATGCAATTCGCGACCTATCTTTTTTTTTACGTGGGGTAATCCATTATGGATACCCACCCTCCCGGGGGAGAGGATGGGTTATGGCCGACTCGCACGGACTAAAACCCCACGGTATACCGACAGACCGTGATGTTGGGGCGGCAAGGGATCGTTCTCCACTATTCTCCTTGAATAGCCGCCCCAACGGTCCACCCGGCGGAAGGTTACCACCGGGCTCCTACCTATAGAGAGGCAGCTGGGTGAGAGAATAAGCCCCCCCACTACATCCCCTCAGGTCCGGCTACGGTGGCAGGAGGAGTTGGGCAAAGCGCCGCCTCCTCCTGCCGGTCCTCCGTTGGCGAAGACGGCCACTGAGGGGTCCGCCTCGCGGGCCCTCTTCGCCGCCTCCTTCTGCGAGATAACTTCCTCGCAAAAGGAGGCCACTGCTCGCCACGCCTGCTCGCTACCGAGCATGGACGAGACCACCCTCGGCAGTGACAAATCCTCTCCTACCATCGCCGCCAGAGTGCGGCACTCCACCTCCCACGCAGCACACTCAGAAAGACACCGCAAAGTGAGGCTCGAAAATTCGCAACCTATCTGAGCTAACCTAAGCTAAGCTACTATCGTACAATACCTGTTGTATAACATCAATACTGAACGCATCTTTCTATATAATTTGCTAGCTTTTGCCTGCGGCTTAATCTAAACTTGATCGGTCTCTCAGAAACTCTCCATTTTTCTGGTTAAAAAGTACCCTATATACTTTTGGGCAACCTTAACAACCTTTGTATGCTAAGTTAAATTGCAGTCGGATAAATGGCCTTATTATAAATAGCCTTACTACAATAAAAGTTACCAACATGATATTATTTATAAATATATAAACACACACGGAGGCACAGGCTACTAATAGCATTTTTTTATATCATAGGAGGCAATAGAATAGTTGGGTCACCTGATGTTAAGTGATCACCACAGTTCATAGACACCAGTAATACCAGATGTCGCAAGTGCGTTGACAACCTGTGTTGGTAGGGAAAGGTAGCGAGAGGAGTTAGGCCTCCAGCGCTTTCACTGACCGAACAAAATGCAACGATGCAAGCACTGTTACTTCAAGTCGGTTTCCTGTGAGAGGGTGGTAGTACCGGGGGCGAGCCGACTCATTCATGCTGAAACCAGTTTTAGCTTCATCGTGGTTCTACCATAGTGATAGAACGTGGTTTCATACCAGCTTTCATATATTACTGTAATATGAGAAGTTTTATTTTAGTTTCTTTATTTTTTAATTTTTATTGGCCGTGAGAGTCGTTACAGCTTTATCGGGTTTATGGACTAATGTGAAAAGCACTCAGCTGAAATGTTGGTGAGAATTTATCACCAATTATTAGTACAAAAATACTTAGAAATACTCAAACATAATACAAAGGTCTCTTAATACAGACTTCCTTTGCGAGAACTCAGATTTATGTTGCAAACCCAAAGAAACTATACTAACACTATTGAATAGTGACTAATAGTCTCACTATCTAAATTTCATCTCATTATAGAAACTTAAGCATTGTGTTTGAACGATTTTGTTTATAATTTTGTACGAATAATATAAATGTGATTAAATAACAATACACCTACAAACCGACTAACGTATCTAACACACTTCGTAATTGTCGTTTCCTACTAACTTCAAACTCAACAAAAGCTAAATGGCCCATCCCAAATTAAACGAAGAGACTGTAGACCAGTTGAAATCCCAAAACGCGCTCCGTTCCCTAACACATTGTAAAAGCGAAAGTTACATATTATAATATGTTTATCTGGAGTTTAGTGTTAGAGACAAATTTTTAGTAATTACCTAGTTAGAATCATGTCAAACAACGACGGGATAGCGTATGTCTGAAAATGTATTGATTCACAAGCTTCCGATGAACGTTGGCGCACTTTTATATTTTTTGGACACGGTTAACGACATCCATTTTACTATAACTCGTCGCTAGATACAGCACTATAGCTCATTATCTTCCATACAACATTGAGCACTATTTGTTTTAGGTTTTACCGTTTCACTAGAATCTAACCTGAAAACAAACGATAATGTTGACCACCTTGGATCATCAAGACGCTAAGGGAAAATCAAATCAAATTAAATCAAAAAAATACTTTGCAACATACAGTACAACAAGTATTAAAATACAATAAATATATAGACTTAGTTTACATTATGCCAGAACTTTTTCTAAGCCAATCTTGCTAGCTACCCTATCAAGTTGGAAACCTGTCGCCAAGAACGTATTGACGCATTATGGCTGCACTTGAGAACCAGATCTCCTCTTAATTTAGCGTGTTATTGGACCACGTATAAATTTGAATTGTCATATGATTTGATTGTCTACAAAAAGTTATTTGTTGAACGTTAACCGAGCTAAGATAATTCAATCCCTAACCATAGTGAAATTATTGTGCGGTTAAGGCGGATCGTAATTTCTCAAGTGTTAAAGGGAATCCTTCAAACTGTACCGGATTGTGGCGAGGAAGGCTTAACGCTGCGTTTCGCGGGGCGTCATTAGTTAAAATTACTAAACTCGAGCTATCGCTCCCTGGAAAGCAGTTGACAAACTTCGCAGAAGGGTTCAGGGATACCTTTTCAGGTTTGGTCCATCTATAAGCGAATGTTTGCTAAACTTTCATACATTTCTGGATAGATTTCCATTTTTTTTTAAATATTGATAGATGTCAAACAACACAGACTGCAGTTGGTATTTCATCAGCTAAGAAACTGTAATTCCTAAGGTATATAATTGATTTATAGACGATTAATTTTTTTCTAAATTAGATCTTGTAAACTTATTAACCATAAGTGAAACCCGCTTCTGCATTCCCCTATAATAATTTTGTTATTTTCTGGGAACTATACACATTGCATTAGGATTAATGGAAGGCTGTCATTTATTTTTCAATTATAAATTTCTCATTACTATTAAATCCCTAGAATGCTATTATCAATTTTAGATTGTATAATTACTACTCAACCCCTATGAAGAAGCTTGATAATAAATATATTATCTAGATATTTCTCGAGAAACCCTCTATCTGTCAATAAAAAATTAGTCAAAATCAGTGCAGCCCTTTCGGACATTAGCCCAAGAAAATAAAAGGCAAGCAATCTTGTTTATAGGTATAGATTAATAATTTTTGAAGGCAGTGTTTACTGAACCCACTGTCAAATAATCTATACTAATATTATAAAGAGGTAAAGTTTATGAGTTCGTGACGTGATGTTGTGACGTTGTAGGGGGTAATCTCAGGAACTACTGGTCCGATTTGAAAAATTCTTTCAATGTTATATAGCTCATTCATCGAGAATGGTTATATGCTATATATCATCACGCTAAGATCAATAGGAGCGGAGCACAAATGAAAAATGTTTTAAAATCCGGATGTTTTTTCCTTTTGAGAACTGCTGCGTGTTAGTGTATCTATTCCACGCAAACGAAGTCGCGGGGGCTAATTTTAAAATAAACTCTAATTATGTTAGTCTTTATAAAACCCTGTATACCACATTATTATGTCGACAATCGTCAAAGTTTCTCATTTAGGTCACAAAATAAGCACAGATAAGAAGGCGTAACCCTTTAACACACGAGAGCAATATTTTCATTAAGTATCCTGGACTATCATTCGTTAAATTATACTATTCAAGTAATTATTAAGTTTTCCTATACACGATTTGTCCATTAACCTAACCTGTCACAAACTTTTACGTATATAAATTTAGTGTTTGGTTATAAAGTTCAGTTTTGTATGGCGTTATCTTTGACACTGCGTTATGTGAGAAAGAGAACGCATTACAAAACCGCCGGACGTCTCACTGTACTCCCCGACGTACCAAAACAAATGCAGCGTATAATACGTCATTGCTTTAAAAACTTCCTTGTGTCCTGGTAATTTAGTAGTGAAGGGATACTAACGAAAAATAACTTTATTTACTTAACGGGCGTAGAGAAAAACCGTATCTTTCACCCAATTTTAAGTTGGCGCCACAGCCATTTTAAACTGACCTCTATCTATATACGAAGTTTTATCTAACTCGGACTTATTATGGTCTCTGATAAGACAACGTAGCATACCGGATCTACTAGTCCTAACTAACAATTTTTTTCTTTTATTTTCATCGGTTTTTTTTCTTTCATGACTTAACACCTCAAACGATCATAATGAAATTTTGCATACATGTTGTTAGTTATACAGAAAAATATACAGGGTACTTCTTATAGCGAAAAAGAAAACACTTCTTGAGAGATATAACAAATCTATAGGAAGGCGACCGATGCCGCCAGCGAAAGCTAGTCACGTAAATCACGTCTCTCTCATTCGATCGCTGCTAAGACACTTAAATAACATTAATAGATGCGTTTATTTTAAATCGGTAAAATGACATTCGGCTTATCAAGGGTCAAAGAATTATGGCTGAATCGGAATATGCTAATAGTTCCATAAAATAGATATGAGAAAAATTGACCGTAGAATTGCCTTTTAAATTGGGCCACCTAAAACCCAACTTTTTTAAAATACTTTATAGGTTATTTTAAGCATTTAACCATAATCTGGGATGTGGACTTAGAAAAACTACCACCATGCTGTGTGTTTACCATAATATTTTCCTATACCGAAAGCTCCAACTAGTTGCTAGGAACCTGCGTATATCGCTGTAGTGTCTGAACACACTATCAAATAAGCCACCATCGCTTAACTTCTTGATATTTGGAACGAACTGCTGCGGTCGATGTATAATACCCAACACTTTCTTTCTGCTGTACCACATATATACGATAATTTGGAGCAAAGAGTGATTCATTATATTTACAAGACCCAACGAATTAACAATAAATTCTCTGAACTCGGCATATAAAAGTACATTCCAGTGAACTAAGTCCCTCGATGACCTATAAAATAAATTGTTCATCAAACGCAAATCGCGAAACTTATTTAGGGTATCCAAAACATGAGGGCTGTAAAAACTAAGGGCCGGTCTCGGCATGAATACCATAAGTCCGGGGCTTGCCATTTACGAGTTTGGGACACAATTTAAATTGTATATTAGACTGTGTTTTCGCTTATGGTTGTGTTTCTCAAAGTGTATGGTGATCTTTGATTTAATCTATACTAATATTATAAAGAGGTAAAGTTTGTGATGTTGTGACGTTGTACGGGGTAATCTCAGGAACTACTGGTCCGATTTCAACAATTCTTTCAGTATTATATAGCTTATTCATTCATCGAGAATGGTTATAAGCTATTTATCCTCACGGTAAGACCAATAGGAGCGGAGCACAGATGAAAAATGTTTCAAAATCGGGAAGTTTGATGAGCCCAACTCGGTTCTTTAAAAAACATTTTTAAATTAAAATAATCTGTTAGGTTTAACATATAAAATTAACATTTTTTTCACAAAAATAAAATATTGAAAAATATATTTCTTCTGCTGTCACTCGAATTCTAACTGGGGTTACACGGATTTTCGAAGCAACCGATTTCCATCTGAGCTATTTTTGTTTTGACAGCGCCTGCTAAATTTACCTTTATATTCTAGCTATATTTTTTATTGCCTGAAAACTATAAAAGTTATAAAAGTTATAAAAAGTAGTTATAAAAAGTTTTTTATAAGTAAAATATAGCTAAATCGATTTATGGTCCCCGAAACTCCTTACATACTAAGTTTCACGCAAATAGATGATGCCGTTTCCGAGATCCTAAATATATAGAAGTATAAAAATATACAAGAATTGCTCGTTTAAAGGCATTAGATAGATAGATATATGGCCATTTATTCATTTATTTATTTGGAAATTCAACAGCGTACATGGCTTTTTATAAAATAACTTATAATATATAATAATTACAGCCAAAACATAAACCCTCTAATACAACAAAGTAATTGGTACTTAGTAATAATAGTTATATAAGTAAGACAAAAACATATATCCCGTACTGACCTTATTTGATACTAATGCACTGAATTAATTGGAGACTGTCTTGTGTTATTTGGTTTTTTTATGACAAAAGGCAGCAAATAAGCAGATGCCCCGGGAAACAGTTATCGTCGCCTATGGACCAATGCAACACCAAGGGCATCACTGCTGTGTTGCCGAACTTGAAGAGCGTGTTTCAGTCCTATTGCCATTTTGTCAAAACTATTTTTTTTTTCGAACTGACTACGCTATTGAACTAGCAAGGTCTTAACAGCTTCACCATATTACTAAGGCTAGCGTTTAAGGCACTCAGCCGATTTTTATTTTGACCACTAGCTCAAGGGTGCGCGGCACACCTCGGCTTGGGCTGTTGTCAGTTTCATGCAATTCGCGACCTATCTGAGCTAAGTTATATATTCATACCTATGAGTTATTGAAACATATATGTGTATCAGGCATATATGCCTCGATAACTATTATATGTATTTTGTGTCGGATAATTTTTCAAAACTATTCCAATTCGATAAGGGAAAATAAAATCCTTCCACTTTCATGTGCAAGTGTGTAGGCGTGTACGTGTGTGGAGGTGACATGTGTAATGTTGTTGCAGTGATGGAAGATTTTGTGTCACTGTATAGCGCGGGCAACGTACTCAAGGACTCCACTAGGCTATAGGATCTAAGCTTGAGTTGCTGCCGTCTATTTAATTCCCAATAATACTTCAAAGGTTTTTAAGTAAGTTCTGACGTATGACATGGTCGTAGGGATTTTGTAAGTCTATACGGTTAGCTTCCAGTCTCAAGTTGCAAATCTATCACTAAGCACCTATCATTTTTGTTCCAGCAGAAGCCTTTGAAAGTCCCACTCTATGTTTAACCTAAACTTACTGAATACACTTGTAAGTATATATTTTTTTCCTTTTTTTTTTGCAAAGTTTTTTTTTGCTATTTTGGATCATAAATATTAAACATGTATTATTTAAATATCCTATTTTATGTCTTTGAGAATCACTTCCCCGTATCCCGGAAATTCGGTAGCGAAAGGATACAAGCGGAAAATAAAAACTTTATACGGGTATCGGATCGCATTTCACGGAATTGCGTGAAAATCGGTAAAATAACGTGCTGGAAAATATGGAATATTTTGTTTGTGAAAAATATTAAAGTAACTTCATAGTGCTTCGACCCTCAAGAAGTTGATTATAGATATGATGTTTTCTTTAGATTCTTATACATTAATATGTGGTACGAGTTACAAAAAGTGGCTAGTAATTTTTTTATCTAACGTGCATTTAAAAATCGTAAAAAATACGAGCCAAAAAAATACACTATTTACCGAATACTGAAGACCTGAAGCAATCCAGACTGATTCACAAACATACAATATAAGTTCTTGGTGACAGATAAAGCACTAGTGACGGAACAATATGTGGAATACGTAAATATTAAAACCGTATCAATCCGAGAATTTTTGAAAAGCATGTTATAAAAATTGCATGATTTAACTTCGAGACAAATTATATAGGTTAGTTAAGATCTAAATTTTCTGAAAGATTCTTTCTAAAGTTGCATGCCTCGAAAACTTTACAATAACTTAGCAAATGACGCGAGTGGAGCCAAAAGCATAAGCAGGATTTAAATAAAGAATAAGTTATACATTTATTCATTAGAATTCTTATGTAAATAATTATTATATTACCTACAAGGTCCTTAAGTATTTTCCCGCAAAAACATTTTAATTAACACATCTTAAAGAATCAATCACTGAAGGCGATTTACAGACCGATCGGCACTGCTACGCCGGAAGCCCTCTGGGAGGCCCTTAAACGTCGAAGGTCCTTAAATGCCCAGCGGGGTCACTAATGTCCCCGGCACCATTATAGAAACCTTTTGGAAGTTAATAGCTTCCAGTGAAAGGGACAAATGGCGAAGGATCAAACAACTTTCATAAGAAATTCGTGTACTTCAGGTGCTTGAATGAATTTTTGAAGGAAGTAATAAATTCTGTGAATGTGTCAACTCACAACTTAATAGTATGTTTAGTTAACTTGTACATACATTCCGGTGTACTTATTTGACCGATGTCTGATGTTCTTTTATAAAATCACAAGTGTATTCTCTGGTCAAGTTTTGGTACATATCTTGTTATATGACATAATATAACGAATAAGTTGAAGTAAAAATAAATGACTTCGGCATGAAAATAAAAAATACTTTATTCAATTTTCACCCTGAAAAAAGATTCTTATGAGTGTTAAAATTGTACCATCAGTGTGGAAAACAACAAAGTCATTGGGATGAGTCATTATGCATTTTTTTGTATATATGTTCGTAAAATGATTACCAGCACATTTTATAATTATATTTAGGTAAACTAAGCATATGTGAATTTGATTGTTTATTTATTTATTTTTATTTATATATGTGAGACCTATGCTAATAAACATGGCTTAAAGTATAATATCAAAAAAAGTGAATATATGGTATTCACTGCTGGTAAAAACTTTTCAGAAGACGTACCCCCTATAAATCTTTATGGTATACCCTTGAATAGAGTAATGAAAAAGTATGAAAAGTATGAAAGACAATAATGATATAGAAAGAGAACGTAGAGCGCTCGCAGTTAGAGGGAATATGTTGATTCGTAGGTTTGCTCGCTCTAGTGATGAAGTCAAAATCCAACTATTCAAAGCATTTTGTCAATGTTTTTACACGAACAGCCTATGGATCAACTTCAGTAAGAGGACTATTACTGCATTGCCTGTCCAATATAGTAATATTTTTAGAATGTTATTGGGATTACCACGATTTTGTAGCGCTTCCGGGATATTTGCAAATGCCAGGGTTGATGATTTCTATGCTATAATCCGTAAGAGAATAGCATCCATCCTGGGTAGACTTCATGATAGTCTCAATAATATAATGAGAACAATGGCAAACATGTACGACAGTCCTTTCATGAAACACTGGATATCTGTTGTCATATAATATTGTGATGTTGATCTTTTCATCCTATTTCATATTCATTTGTATAAAAGCACATATTAATTTAGTTATTTAATTTTATTTTTTAAATTACTACTAATGTATATAATTTGTTTTTGTGGACCCTTGTTGTTTGATAAATAAATTATTATTATTATTTGTTTGCTTGATGTTATGATTTCACGCTTTAAATATTCAACCGATCATTGTCAGGAGTACAGAAAACGATATATCTTTCATAAAAATATACTATTCCCAAGGGTTGGGTCAAATCCATATTACCGAGAACGAAAGCAGGCAAAAGCTAGTTTTTTTTTCACTTTATTTTTGGCAATCAATCTTTCAGATTATTACTGCCATTGTCGAGTAATCAATAATATTACAAGCGTCGTGCGATCACTTCAATATTAAGCGTCGTGAGTCAATATTCTAACAAGATGGTGGATCCCTTGTTAGAACCTTCCTAGGAGTTTTTGTGGCATCTTAGAATTTCATGCTCCGTGATATTATTTTCCAGTCACTTCACATATGCACAATAAACTAACAATATTACGTAAAACTCCACCAAATTTACAAAATATTGAGTCCTATAACACAAGATTATGAATAAAATATAAAATCCACTACATGACAGACTAAGATCCCGCCAAAAACTCCCCAAAAGCTAGTTAGATATAAATAAATATAATGCTACAGGCAATTGTTTAGTATAGAAATTAATAAACATGGGCAGGACAGAAAAAAAATAAAGCCACTACATAAAACTCGACGAAAAATACTTTTATTATTTTTAAATTTTAAAAGGATATATTTAAAGGTCATATAACAGTGATTCAAAAAATGGCTATGAATTTGCAAAACAAATTTAAATATCTATTATTTTGTACTATTATATAAAAGTACAATTGGGCATCAAATTCATACAAAATTACTCTGACTGATTTCTGCTGTTCTAGCAATATTTGTATTTTCTTTTTATATTAGGTATAGGAGGCAAACGAACAGGCGGGTCACCTGATGTTAAGTGAACACCACCGTCCATAGACACCAGCAACACCAGAGGAGTCGCACGTGCGTTGCCAGCCTGTGTTAGTGGGGAAGGGTGAAATGGAAAGGAGAAGGGAGGGTGGCCTCCGGGGCTCTCGCTGACCGATCGAAACGCAACAATGCAAGTACTGTTACTTCACGTCGGTTTTCTGTGGGTCGGATGATACTATCCCGGACGAATCGACTCATTCATGCCGAAACCAGTAATAGCATCAGTGTGACTCTACCACCTACAAGAACTTTTAGTAGTTTCTTAATTTTTTTATTTATTTTTTACTAAATACGATAATTAATCTTGTAGAGTCAATATTTTATTATTTACGTGATGCATATGACGTAAAAAGTACCTTACGTAGTTTTATTACAATTCTACACTACATAATTGTGATTAGATGTAGGAGTCCCGATCTAAAGTATAGTACAAATGTAATGTTCAAAAGTTCAAATAAAATAATTCAGTATAACACTGTAATAACAGAGGGTTCCCAGTAAGTAATTTCCAGCAATTTTCTTTTCTTTGCCCATAAGTCGGTGTAAGGGCTCATTTGGCGACTCACTTACGTTGTATGAATGGGTTTAATCAAGAACTCGTCAGCTTGAGAGCTACCGTCTCACATGTGTCACAAGTATCAATTTACCCGCTTTTGCTAATCTTATTAGGTGTTGTATCAATTTGTGCGGTAAATTTAGCATTCACTGACAAACTATTTTTTTTTTTTTCAAAATCATCACACACAGAGAAAAATCATTTGGACTTGACAGTGCAAACTACTCTATAAAGATCCACCGCTGTAGGTAAAAATAAACATAAAAAATAAATAGAAAAGGTAAATAAATAACGGTATAGTATATATATCTATCTTACTAAATACCTTTAAACGAGCAATTCTTGTATATTTTTATATATGTATAAATTCAGGATCTCGGAAACGGCGTCATCTATTTCCGTGAAACATAGTATATAGGTACATTCGGATATAGAATATTATTCGAAATTGTTCGAATTATTCTAAATTTTTCGGATTATTCGAAACAATTCGAATTTTTTTCCGAATTATGTATTATTCGTAAAAAATGTAGTAATATTCGATTTTTTTTTAGTATTATTTGTGTATTTCGAATAATTCGAAAATTCAAATTATTGGATACAAATTTCGAATCGAATTTTATATTAACGATATAAATACACAAACAATATAAATACACCCCTATTATATAGTTCACTTATTGAGGAAGGTTATATATTATCAGGCTAAGACCAATAGGAGCGGAGCACCAATAGTGTATTTTTCCTCTTGAGAGCTTCCGCTGCATGTTATCGTTAGCGCAAAGTAATTATTTCACGCGGACGAAGTCGCGGGCAGAGGCTAGTATAGTATATATTTTTTTTATTATAATAGTGGTTATTATAGCGAAGCACTTTTTCTCAGAGAGTAACGTAATTGATGACGAATGGAGCCGAGTACACAACGATTCTACGTCACCAATCTGAGCTGGGCGATTCTCTTTCTTTCAACATTCAGTAAAAAGTCTAAACAAGTTTCACCTCAAATGTTATTAATCGTTTGATCGGAACGGTAGGTCTTGAGAGTAATCTATATAGACTTTCTTTGTCTATGAGAGTTTACACTTATTTAATAAAATAAAATAATAGATTTACAAATTTGTACCTCTTTATTTTCATAACCTTTTATTTCATTGACTTAGAATGTCTTTATTGAATAAACGATAAGGTGATTCTGACCACTAGAAATGGACTGGCACTCAAGTATAGCCGACGGAAGACACCTGAGGTGCTTGCAATTCGAGGATGGTAGCTATCTAATCGGGCTTAGATACTCTTCGGATCTTCCTGTTTTCAATATGAAAAGAATTAAAAAAATGTATTCATAAGTATTATTTTTAAGAGGATTTAGTTAAAACAATACACAATACTTTAACTCCAATATTATTTGTCATAATACGTAAAGACGATTCAATAAAATTTTTCACAATCACTTCGAAATCACGATCACGTACCGCATTCAACTGTACGCCCAGACAAATATGATATCGGGATAAATTGCACTGTGAAACCTGATTTACCGTAGAACGTTCTAGATTGTTTAAAAAGAATAACTAAAATTTACAACCGTTAAGGGACGTTGAACACATTTTTAATGCTTTATCGGTTTTAACATTCAACCTTAGTGACATCTTTTGTTAAATGTTGATTGATTAATTTACATGGTAGTCCTTAAGTTCTAAGTCCGTCTAGCAAGCTATAACCCTTGATAAACATTATAATAGACGACTCTCTGCACTTGTAGCTCGAATTGACTCGCCGCTACCAAGTCCCATTACATCAAGACACGTTTGATTTTTTGATATTTTCTTGCAGTAACACGTGGTAGCGACCAATCAATTCCAGGAGGAAGTGTACAGTAACGTCCATTATAATGTTTATACCTATACTAATATTATAAAGAGGTAAAGTTTGTGAGTTTGTGACGTTGTAACGTTGTAGGGGGAAATCTCAGGAACTACTGGTCCGATTTGAAAAATTCTTTCAATGTCATATAGCTGATTAATCGAGGATTGTTATAGGCTATATATCATCACGCTAAGGCCAATAGCAGCGGAGCACCAATGAACCTACCTGTCAGTTTACCTACAGTAACTATTCCACGCGAACGAAGTCCCGGGCAGAGGCTAGTAGATTATAAAACAGGATAACACATAGGCTATATACTATACACTTATATTGTTTAAATTACCCAGAATATAACGATAAGATTCGCGTAATATAGAAAAAAGAATGCAATGTAAAAGCTATATCTCCATGCGCTGCCTTACACGCAATTACATCAACATACCGTATGATGTCATCATTTAAACGCAAATGAATTTGCCGACGGCCACAAGTTGCCTGAAAAACAACACATTAATTCTCAGGCTCAAATATTACCATAATGGCCTACCAATTTGTACTGTCCAATGAATAAATACAGTAAATATAATGAAACACAAGTGCGTGAATTCTGAATTATTTTCAAACATTATTGAATCGCCTGATGTATCCGCAAGATCTGAATACTGATTTCTATCAACAAATCCAACGAGACTTGATTGATTATTACGACTAAAGGTGGAATAGTTATCGGTATAGGGTTCGAGTTTAAACCCACTGAAAGATTCATGCTTTTGATGGCTTTAATCCTCTGGTATATTTCGTAGTTCAGTATTTTGATATAGACTAAATATATATTTTCTCAGAAGAGATTTTATACACACAAATAGATAGGTAAAAATAGCGCTATTCGATATTATTTTATACTAGCTATCCAACGTGGTTTTGCTTTGGGTGTACTAACAAAAAAGACCACATCTTCCCTTTGTGAATTATCGTGTAATTAATTAAAATTGCAACTGAACAAGAGAACGTTAATCTATCAATTGAAGACTTTTCTAATATGTTAACTGTCACCCACACTCACTCATTGTCTTTATCCTCCGGGAACGGTACAATTTACTGGAGAAAAAGTATCTTTCGTCCTATTTTGTATCCTGGCAAAAATTCATGATAATCCCTGAGTAATTAAGGTGTGAAATCAGAACGAACAATCTAACTTTCATATTTATAATATTAACATTAACGAGCTTTAGTGTTATAAATAAAAAATAAATTGCAAATACTTTTTTTCATACAATCGACAAGTGGAAACCTTTATTTATACGTCTATATTCTTCATAATTGACGCTCATTATGTCTACGACCTACCACATTTGTTTCATACTCAATACAGAGAATATATGCCACTTCATTATGATCGAACGTCGACGACTAATATAGTAAAATCTATGCCCGAAATTCAATACAGGACACTTTAAAATTATCAGTAAATTTCGTTTATGTTGGGTGAAAACCAGCAATACACTTTGTTTGCATATCATAGAGTATTATAGTCTATTGTATATTATTGTCTATCTTCTGTTATTTCTCTTTTTAAATGTAATAGATACTTTATGAATATATGTTAAACCGTTATTTGCCTTATAAATCCAAGTATTCAAAACATGGAACAAAGTGCAACCAATAGCTTCTGAATATATACACGAATGTATTTCGAATCTTTTCAATAAATCTCTGTAAATAATCGTAACGTAAGCAACGAAACAATCTATCAGCGTCCATTTACGTTCAACATATCACTGGAATTCAATTAACGTTGATTCGCTGTATAATCAAGCAATGAACGTACCTATCTAATAAGAAACTATTTACGACGGTTCTATGTCGAATAAAGCTTTCAGTCCGACTGATATAGTAAATTTCAGTCCATTTGGTAACACTTCAGTTATCTCGAGCCTTATCTAGCATAGAACGACTACTAAACTAGAGAACCAGCCATTACAGAATACTGTACCGTGTGTGACAGAACTCACTCCATTATCACTTCAGAACTCGACTTTACTATCTGTTATCACTTTCAAATCACATAATGTTTGAGTATAGTAGACATTAACATCAATTATGTACTTTTGCACAATTATATACTTATTCATATACAGTATGTCGGCGTAAATGTTTGTCCTACCGTAAAAACAATGCCAGTCTGTATTTGGGGGGATGCGAGAATGTGAGAGAGGAGGGGAGGTGTGTCTCGGCGTACTTACTGACCGAACAAAACGTAACAATGCAGGCACTGTTACTTCATGTCCTTTTCCTGTGAGAGGGTGTTACTACCTCGGACGAACCGACACATTCATCCTGAAACCAGCAATAGCTTCATCATCGGTTTACCACTTCCAGAGCCAGATATTTGTACTGATATAAATCTTATGTGCTATCCTCTAATACAAAGCAAGCCTATAAAAAGCATAGCGTTTTTTAGTAGTCTGATAAAACTGTAAAGGCCTCGCTAGGCCTTAACCTAGTCAGTTCGAAAAAAAAAAGAAGCGGGTTTTTTTCTCGCACATAGCGTCCAATCTTTCTCTGAAAATAATACGTATCTATATTTAATAGCGTATTACTGTATGTCCTGTTTAAGGTAAAGATATTTAGATGAAATTATTATCCAGTCATCAATCATTCAAAAAACAATGCTATGTAAATAATACTTACTTGCAATATTACCAGTGCCGTCAAAAAAGTGAAGCTAATGACCACATAAAGAAATTAAATGTTATAAGTTTGTTAGATGATATTCAATTTTTATACTCAAAATTCGTTTTCACTCAAATGTCTGTGGTTAAATATTATAAATATATAGTTAAGTAATAAATAAACCCCAAGAGGTTATATATACAACTTCTTATATCGAAATAAACAGGGAACGTAACTTCTATATGCAATTCAATATAAAACAGCGTGAGTTATGGATCAATGGTATAGGGTAAGACATTACTCACTAAAAGCACTTAGATAATCGTTCGGCTCATTCACTGTAACGTTGCGATAACCCTTACTACCAACAGTAGTTTGATTGCAACGTTGACTTACACTACGCCATTTTTCTTCTACACTGAACTCGAAAATAAAATCTCTTTCTTGCAACGATTGTTGGTAAAATTGTAATTACAGAAAATATACAAAATAACAATGAACATCATTAATATAAAAAATACTATCACAGTGTGATTTTGTTATGACTTATTCCATTTCAATTAACTCTAAAATTTGTAGGTGGTAGAGCCACGCTGAAGTTATTACTAGTTTCAACATGACTGGGTCGGCTCGCTCGGGGTAGTACCACCCTCTCACAGAAAACCGACGCGAAATAACAGTGCCTGCATTGTTGCGTTTTGTTCGATCAGTGAAAGTGCCGGAGGCCCACTCCCCCTTTTCCCTCCCCCCTCCTTTTTCCCCTCACCGTAACCCCACAAATACAGGCTGGCAACGCACTTGCGACTCCTCTGGTGTTACTGGTGTCTGTGGACGGTGGCGATTACTTACACACCCAGGTGTCCCACCTGTTCGTTTGCCTCATATATATATATATATATATGTATATATACGATTATTTTTTCTAACTTTGCTCGACGTTTAGAACGTTTTAATGTAGATTTGATCTCGAGAATAGTAAATTTTTTAAATTAAGTAATATGCCCTTTACTGCTTCCCTGACAACGTGATTTTCGGTTGAGTATTTAAGGTAGGAGAGTAACAAAAAATGAGATAAGCAAACATTCGCATTTATAAATTAATAAGGATATGCTATTCCACTGAATTACAAGTAACCAATCGCAATATTGTACGTGTTAGTTATATAGAGGTCGCAAGCAGAAACTAGTTTTACGATACACAGAGATTAGTATTAAAAAGGAACCTTTTAAGTCTGAAATAATGAAGTGATACACTAAACGAATCTGTAAGGTATCCAAGAAATATTTTACACGAAAAATGTAGTTCGAGGGCTACTGATATAATCTGCAATATTAGAACATTGGAAAGCCGATCTTATAAGCCCCGGCGTAATGAGTTTCGTGTACATTGTTTTTAAATAACTTAATCTCCAAGGCCAGACATACTTTAGAAGGTATCTTGATAAAATAATTAGTTATTTCATTATGACGTGAAAATTGAAGTTTTCTATTATAACATATATACGTTTATAATCTTTTAAGAGTAACTGTCTTAAATGTTAAGTGCTGAAACTAATGTATGGGTGTTTTATTATGCTTTAGCATTAGAACACAATTTTACCTGATGATGGAAGACGATATAAGATGGTAAATATGCTATATCTAGAGGGGAACTGACTCTCGAGTACAGCTGCCGGAACACACGTATTGGTGATACCAGATTAGACCCCCTCGGCAGCAGCTTAAGCCTAGGTCCGATCCCTCGGCGTGGAGCCCTTGAGTACGCTGCTCGCGCGATACAGTGACACAAAATCTTACATCACTTCAACAACATCACACATATCACCTCCACACACGTACACGCATACACGCTTACACATCAAAGTGGAAGGGTTTTGTTTATTTCCCTTATTGAATTGAAATAGTTTTGAAGAGTTGTGATGAGATAGGTATGTATGCTTGATATACGTATATGTTTCAACAACTCATATAGCTCAGATAGGTCGCGATTTGCACTTATCAGGCAACAGCCCAAGCCGAGGTGTGCCGTGCAACCTTGAGCTAGTTGTCACATGAAATGCCCTAAGCGCTCGCCTTAATAGTGCGGTGAAGCTGTTAAGACCTAGCTAGGTCAATAGCATAGTCAGTTCGAGAAAAAAACCTATTGGTGATTGATTTAGAGACAGATTTTCAACTTTGGGTGATAGCTGGTTTGCCGAGCCTAGAAAGCTCCTAAGGATCCTGGTATGTTTTCATCATGATGATTACCTTTATCAAAATCACCGGCTCGACCTCGTCCGCGTGAAATAGTCACTTTGGTCTAACTAACACGCAGTATTCTTCATTGGTCCTCTGACCCTATTGCCCCATTTCTGAATATACGCGAATTCCGGAAAATGTTAGTACACATTGAGGCTCGAATCTAAAGACATCGAATCGATATACCGCGGGGTAAACCACCCGACCAGTTCGATTATTATTTATATTTCACAAAAATAATATGCAGTATCACAGAGCCACATAGTGAATTGAACTTAGTTTGAACTGCTTATGTTATACTATAATATATTTACACTTAAAGAAAATAATAGCCTGGGCCTTTTAGATTTGCAAACATAAATAAAAATAAGGATAGCGATGAAGGAGACTTTTAACACATAAATAAAAAAATATTAGTGCAAATAAAGTACGCCAAAAAAGTAGGTATGTACTAGCGGGGTATTAGGAGATATCTGTATCATACTAATTTTTATATTAACGCGTTTCGGACTCGAGTATTCCTACCATTAAAAACGCTTGCAGGCTGACATGACGGTTACGGCTATATCATTAAGCAATTGTTTGCCGAGCTATTAGGATAAAAACAAGAAACTGTAAAAATAATGACTAACAATTCCTCATAAATTAAATTTAAATGAAACAATAATTTTCCATAGAATTAGGACTCATGAAAGTATTGGCGATAAAATAAAACATCTCTTATACAATCTGAAACCATTGCTTGAAAGTGTTAATAGTGTTACCGTGTAGACAACAATGAGTGGGAGGACAATAGAGCAGTCCAATGTTATCCGTCTTCCGACTGTCAGGTCTTTATCTGCGTCCCCGCACGTCCGAACAAGGTCTTACGTTGACAACGGTGCGACCATAATATTTCAATAGACAGTTTAGGTACCTTCATATTCTTGACACATTTTGCTATGGGTCGTTTTTTCCAAATATTTGTAACATTTTTAAATTATAACACGTTTCAGGCATATAAATGATGACCATGAAAAAACTTAATACACGTCTTTCATTTATACGTGACTATTCCTTTTTGTGGAAAATAATTATAAAACGATTTGCAGCGTAACTAATATCACATCTTCATTACTGCCTAATAGCCACTATAACATTCCATTGCAGTCCCAACAGATATGTTACTAATACTTAATAACTAAATTAGAACTACTCGAAATGATATACTGACACACAGTAATTTTAACACTACTAAATAACGACAGAAAAATAGGTGTGACGGTGGAGATACCACAGTTGAACTCGGCGTGCACTCTACTATACATAATACTTAAGCTTCTCGTTTTATAGAAAGGTGCTATAAAGTTTTAATCCCAAGAAATTAATAATTCTTAAAACCCCTTTCTTTAAATCTCGTCCGATATAATTAAAAACCCGCTTCAGAGCGGACCCCCGAATTTAGTGTGAGAGTAATTTGAAAGGATTTCGTGAAAAGCTCCCACTTAATATATTATAACGGGTAAAACCCGGGAAAAAATAAAAGTAAAGGCAGATTAAGGCTAGTGAAGAATTGCTTTAAAAATTTATCGCAGGCGAGTACTGTGCTAAAATACACTTTCATTCACATTCAGTTGTCTATGTATTGAACAACATAACGGTAGTTCTCGACATTGTCAAATTATTAGAATAGGATTCAGAATATGGTAAAGTTTCACTCTATACAAAAACTGCGTAAATAAGACATAAGCCTGGCGTAGGTCATCAGTATGGACTTCAAAATATTGTGATAAAAAGCGGTTCCACCTCGGGTATCGGGTACGGAGCATCAGAAGAGGCGATAACGTATCATAGAAACCGGCAAGAACCCGAACTAACACTCGTAAAGTTGGTCTACATGGAAATGCAGTAGCCATTGTACTTGGCCAGAGCAGACGGGCGTTCAATTGACATCAAGAAACATAAATTTTTCACATATTTCATATACATACATACATACATACATATTATATAAGATATTATTGTTTACGATAAAAGTAGAATATAAATAACAGTACTCAATTATTAGACGAGTCGTGGTGGCCTAGTGGTTTGACCAGTGGAATAATATTTCGATGTCCGCAGCTTCGAACCCCAGCATGTACCAACGAATTTTTCGGAATTCGCGTACATTTATTCATTTAAATTGGTAACACTATCGGCTGATGGTGAAGGAAAACATCGTGAGAAACCGTGAACTTGAGAAATGTTCTTGTAGTAATACTGTATGTGGGAGAAATATAGAACTGTGGATTTCTCAGAGTTTGAAATCGCCAATACGTCGTGAGCTGGCGTGGTGATTACGCCCATACGTTCCTTTGGGAAGAGGCCTATAGCCCTACAGTGGGTCTCTTACAGGCTGATGATGATGATGATTATCAATTATTAGCGAACAGTATTTCCTAACCAAATTAGTTTATTAAACCCGAATCATACCAACTTAAACAAGCCTACTAACTCTAACTAAACCTAAATTGAGTATTTCATTTTTAGTACAATATAAGATGTATTTTATTTACATAACACATACAATTAAAGGAACAAAATTACAAGGTAATTGGAAATAAAAGTATCAACACTAATTTCCAGAGGATATGCTAGAAAGCAATAAACTTATCTACAGATTTTAAAAGTGTTCTGGTTATTATTCTATCAACAGATAATTTAGTTGAAGCAGTAAGAGAACTTCTTAATTGTACATGTTGGGATGACGTACATAAACATCATTTTGAAATATTACATCAATGTTAAAAATTATAATTATTCGTAATTTTGAATACAGATTAGACCTGATTGTGTCTTTAAAACATCTTCCCAAACATCGCTATTATTGAAAATATATGTTTGTATATATGATATGTTCACGATAGTTCATTCGGGCATCATATCAATTAACGTAGTTCAGATCTTACAATTAGACCGAGTATTCAATGAAGAAAACTCGCTAAATTCTGGTGAAAAGTAGATGTCGATGTGTTTCGGAGGTAATTAAAAACAAAACTCAAATACAGGTGTACTATTTGACAAGATTAGTCTAAGTATGTTGGCAGGATGTTTCGTTATACTTGACTTCTACAACATTCTATCGCTAAACATGATAGTGTTCTGATTATATGAGAATCTTCGGTCAATTTCCAAAAATGAAACTAATTACGAACGAATAATGTATAAAACCAATACCTTCTATAGTCTTCTTTTTAAAATTAAAGGGTAAAACTTTATGAATGAAATAAGTAAATCAAACGTTTTTCAGAAGTAAATGCGACTAAAAGTCGTCCACTGGAAAATCGTGGCCACATTTGTCGTCAGACTGCAAACATTTTTACAGCCTTTATCATTGCGCTTTCTGACTCCCGCCCATCAAACGCCCGGGACCTTTATAAATAAGCTACGGGGCCTCCAGATTGCCGGGTTATAAATGAAAGGGTGCAGGAAATTAGGGTTTTTTACTGCGGAACTCTAGACGCGAGCGTGTCGCCGCGCCCGTAAACAATTTTTCATACCGTGAAAACGCTATACTGCAATATACAGTAAATAGCCCTTATTTGACATGATGGAATATTTTTACGGTGGTCCATAATAACTGATTACGTCGTTGACATAAGGCCAGTAGGATTTTTGGGGTGAAATATTTCTTTTTTATGTGGCGACAGCTATGCGCCCCATCTCCCGTTTGATGGGGTTACTGATGCGTTTTCAGCCTTATAAATCCTTATTATGTCGCGTGTAAACGCAATATGCAGTTTGTCAGCAACGCAAATCCTCAGTCAAAGCTGCGAACTTGACTCTTACATATACTCCGGTAACGATTTCGAAAGGTTTTCAAAATAAAAATCCTTCAATTTTTCTTACATTTAACACTAGCTAAAAACCTTAAAGCTATTCTCGTAAAAATGGATTTGTTGTTTCATGAGAACTTAATACGTATTTTTGTGAATTAATTGTAAGCTATATTTTTAATAGTATTTTTTATTACTTTCTCATATAATAAATCGTAATGATAAGTATCCTGTATAACAGTTTAAAAGATAAAATTCTGGCCCAAGTCGGTAATTATCTACGAGATTGAAAGTCTAGTTCATATCTTCATACAAGTATAAGAAGAAATGGGAAAATTGTAAAATACAACTGTTCGGGCACAAAATTGGTTGGGGATATGCAAAATTATTCTTTATTTTTGACACATCGTTTGTTAACGGACAATCGGAGATGACTGGTCACTTGCGCTTGTACGGCGTACTTGCACGGCGGCACTTGGTCGGAACCCGCGCTTAAAGTCGGATTCACTACATACACGGCGGTCCGGAATTGTGTTTTGTGATTTGTATACGAGTTACTTTGGATAACTGGTACTCTCACCATCGGTCACGGCGGCGGAGAAGACATATCAGGTGAGTGAGCTTTCATCCCGATTATAAAGAAATACTTTCGGAATTAATTTTTCAAGGGGTATCTGCCTCCAGCCAATTTATATACAGTCCACTACCTAGGCTAGGTACCCCGATCAGTGTGGGTGTGGTGGTTGCCACCCCCAACAACTATTATTTTAATGATGTCATATTACTTTTTAAACAAAAATAAACAATTACTATGTAGTATTCGTTTATTAACAAACGAACAACTGTACTATGAGAATCCTAAACTAATATCCCAAGCAGTCAATTCTACGTATTCGTCATATTGCATAATTAAAGTGACCTACATTTTAGTGTACTATTACTAATTTTACTGCAACCTTTTAAAGTCCATATACATAACATCATTACACATAAAACAAAGTCCTCTAATACGCCTGTCTGTCTGTTCGCGATAAACTAAAAACCTACTCAACGGATTTGCGGTTTTCATCAATAGAAAAAGTGATTCATGAGAAAGGTTTAGGTATATCATTTTCCAAGGTCTTTTTTATTATCAGAGCTAGACAACGCTAGTTGATAAATAAAACATAATTTCCGATACTGGAAGTCAACATCGATCTGATGATGCTCCGTGACGGAGCCAAACACGTTTAGACGTAGTGGTGGTCAGTCGATTCCTGTCGGAAGTGCAAAGTAGCATCCACTATAATAATTAATTATGGATTTCCGCAAAGTAACGCCTTCTTCAATCAACTATAATTAATTATTTATATAAGTTTTAACAATATTGTTTTTTTTTTTTTCAAAGAATAATACCGTGTAATAAATGCATATATTTTTTAGATTTTTTTTTCTATTGCATCAGCCGCCAGCGTGTACGTATAAGGTAGCCATTAATTTTCAAATTATTATTATATTATATTTTAATTATTATATTGTATTATTTATATTATAGGTGGTAGAGCCACGCTGAAGCTGCTACTCAGTTTCAGCATGGATCGGTCGGCTCGCCTGCGGTAATTCCACCCTCTCATAGAAAACTGACTTAAAATAACAGTGCTTGCATTGTTCCGTTTCGTTTGGTCAGTAGGAGCGCCGGAGGCCCACTTTCCTTTCCTCTCATCCCCGACCCCCTAAATACAGGCTGACAACGCACTTGGGACTCTCCTGATGTTACAAATATATGGAAAAAAGTAATAACTGATTTCATTTTTATTTCAGAATATAATATTAATCAATTTCGAATATAATATTAAACAATTTCAGAACTTATCCATGACACAAAAAAGAATCGGTTGACAAACGGAGAAGAAAGTACTGAATTGTTTTACCTTTGCTACATTTTAATACAGATGCTTTATCCATAGAAATAACTGAACAAATTTCACAACGTTAGATCTAAACGTCCTAACTTTCGTTCAACTACTTTACAGAATATGGACTACAACTGAAATGTTTTCAGAAAAGTTAACACTGTAAGTCGTTAAACATTACTTAGTTTTACATACATAATCAGTGTACCTCTTTGCATAATAACACACATAGCGGAATCTAGAGGGAGCTAAGTTCTGAGCTACGAGTACCCGCTGTCTAGGAACTTGGTTGAGCGGTGCATTAATTAATTAATTATTAATAGAGCGAGCTTGTCGGATCGATCCGCTGCGGTAAATAAAGTGATTCAACCCACTATCGTACAGGTAAAGTTGGAAAACTCTGCCTTAAGGAACAAACTAACTACATAAGTAACGTTGCTTCCTTTCTTTAAAGGTTTCTATCACTTCTTAGTACTTGAATTTGTATTTATAAATAGCCATGTCTGAACCTCCATATATTCTTTTTATTATTAGTTGTAATTACAATCTCTTATCTATACTTCTATACAATACAAATATTATAAAGAGGTAACGTTTGTGAGTTTGTGACGTTGTAGGAGGTAATCTCAGGAACTACTCGTCCGATTTGAAAAATTCTTTCAATGTTATATAGCTCATTTATTGAGGATGGTTATAGGCTATACCATCACGCTAAGCCCGACAGGAGCGGAGCACCAATGAAGAATGTTTAAAAATCGGGTTTTTTCCTCTTGATAGCTTCCGCTGCGTGTTAGCGTTAGCCCAAAGTAACTATTCCACGCAAACGAAGTCGCGGGCGGAGGATAGTGTTTATATATGGATATACAAATCACTACTTTACAACAGTAGCTGAACTCTCGTGGAAGTTATAAAATTTTCGTCGATTAAATATTAGTTGAAATTTACGTTACCTAAAACGATTTATATACAAAAATATTTTTGATGGTTTTCTTTTCATTTTCAATTTTACTTTTTAATACTGATTCAGTGAATTCAACATGCATATCCGTTATGTGGAAATTTTGAAAATTTGCCGGTATTATTTCTCAATTTCGTATATTAGACCTGGTCAAACATGCAAAGTCTTAAATCGTCTTGCATGATTTGACTTAAATTAACAAACATTTTTACTTTTTCCTCCGAAGACTAAAATTTCACATTTAATTTAGAATGTTTTTTTTTTTATTGAAGCACGACAAAGTGACTGCACTATGCCTGATGTTAAGCATAGTACAATCCAGAAAAATCGGCAACCACCGATAGACAGATTATCCATCGCCGGTCGCCGCTGTCATGCCGGCCATAATAACGAAAGTCACCCAGTACTGGATATGCACAGGCTGATCCCGAAACGCGACACACAGAAGCGAGTCACTATCATGGGCTTTTACGCCATATACATGGTGGTTGCGACCCAGTCGGGCTGTAAAACCCTACCACCCCGCTATCGCCATTGCCTCGTTCGTTGATGAGCAGGGTGCACCACGTGCAGGTGAGGTTGGCTTGGGTGTCTCAAGTCTTAAGATGTTACTCGACACCCCTTACACCCCAAAATTGGGTAAATCTATTGGGTAGTTTTCAACAGGCACTTCTTTCACACAACTTGTTCTACTATATATTTTTTAATTACACGACTCTGTTACACTCGTAAGGATATCTGTAAATGTTCATTGTTGCATTATTTTTATATTGAGACATTTTTTAAGTTACCTGGAAAAATTTTCTGATTTCTATCGGATTCAGACAAGGCTCTTGCACCAGAAAGGCTCACCACCCTCCACTACATCGACATTTCAATGATCGCGGTTTTTTTTTGTTCACTGTCAATTTACCGTACTATTAAAAAAAAATTAAACATACCAATTACATCGTAATATTTAAGTATAAAGTAAACATTGGCAGAAGTTCATAATTTATAATAACTTATTAAACGCCAGTAACACCAGAGTAAATACAGATCTAGGTTACGCAAACGGAAATCTAACATTTTTTTTCCAAATTACTACGCTATTGACCCCGCAAGGTCTTAACAGCTTCACCGGACTACTAAGGCGAGCGCTTAAGGAACTCAGCCGATTTTATTTTGGCAACCAGCTCAAGGGTGCACGGCACACCTCGGCTTGGCTGTTGCCTGTTGCATGCAAAATCGCGACCTATCTTAGCTAACCTAGCTAACTATTCATATATGTATGAGTTGTTGAAACGTATATGTGTACCAAGCATACACGCCTCAAAAACTCCTCCATATATTTATTATATATTTATCGGAAAATTAAGAGTTTTTCAGTTCGATAAGGGAAAAAAAAGTAAACCCTTCCACTTTCATGTGTAAGTGTGTAGGCGTGCACGTGTGTGGGGGTGATCGTGTAGTGTTGTAGCGGTGATGTATATTTGTGTGTCACCGTATCGCGCAAGTAACGGAAATCTAACCCAGCACCTTAGAGATTTAATTACAAAATTTGTTATCTAAACCAAAGCTGTTGTAGGAATTATGAATGCGTATCGCAGTTACCAGAACGTCATGTATACGTAGTTTAGTTCCTAAAGATCCAGTTTGCGCTAAATGTATCATATCTATGTATAGATCCCATTAATCCCGAACATTCTAAAATTTGACGCCTGATAAGCCATGATGAGGAACATAAAACAAGCGTTTACATGCTACGTCCATTTCGCAAACGTATCCAAATTAGGTCGCACGATGCAATTACAAGTTTAAATCAGGCCTCTCTTGATTAGGGGCCTTTCTCGTGACGTGCCTTATTATAAGGGACGTCATTGCATTTCGAGTTGAATCTTTGCCATTTTGATTAAAATATTAAATTAAACATCATTTAAATTATTACAACTAGCTGATGCCCCGTTCGCTCTGTTGGTTCATTTTTTTCTATGTCGTTGTAACAAGTGCTTCGTATGCTTGTCCAGATCGCAGACCATCTGTATGTCAAAATTAGATAACTATCGGCTAAAAGTTTAATCACAAAAAGCTAAAAATATATTGGATTCAATTTCAACAGATTAAAATTTATTCCCATTTATAATATCAATGTAGATTTAAAATCATCCCAAGCAATTTGATATCGTACAAAAAATTCCAAATATTAATTAATATCCCGCCTATTGTGTACATTTTGTTTTCATAGCTTCAATCACTAAGATTTGAATAAGTTATTTATTACGGAACTATCTTAACCATATTTCTAGTCAATGGAAATGATGTCGTATTCCATAGGAAAGCAGGAACACTGTTCGGAAGACGATTTATTTTTCAAGGAACAGGCTTGTCTGTCTATTGACTACCCTCATATTGAATTCGTATAACAAACGAGTTTATAAAACACTTCTCTATTAACTATTCCCAAACAATCTAGATGCCTTACAGTACGATTTATAAGGCATAGCCGCGATCATTTTGTAATTTACACAAAGCCTTAATTTTCAAGAACGAGATTAGGTGAATCTGGTAATTATATAATAAGTTAGAGGCCATACTAAACTAAGGTAAAACCTTGAGAGTCTCAAAGTCGTTACGAGTTGGGCCAACTCATTTTCGTGCCAACTTTAAGGCGTAAAGGAAAACTAATTAGCATAAACTGGCCCGCACTCGGTCATCTAATAACGTCGTAGTTTTTCTGTTAGATAAAGATAGGACTTCTTCACTTTATTAAACAAATCTAACATTAATTAATAAAGTTAATGATCGCGTAGCATAAGACTAAATCGAACACCTTCATTTTCGATAGTCAGATCTTTTTAAATTGTCGAAGATTATAGTGTTCATTTGTGAGTTCTAGAAAGTTGAGTTGAAGACAATATGGTCTAATTAAACATGCTATAACATACAAAATTAATTACATTTCAACAATTTTCGTTTCTTTAAATGTAAATGCTTTACCACCATCTTAATCTTAAAATGATTACCATTTTCCCGCTATCAAATTAACCAAGGTATCGGTAAACGTCGAACCCAGATGTCTTACGCCCAATTTAGCTAGAAACATATTGCATTAGCTGTCAAAACGCGAGCAAACAACGCTCGAGACGATGCTATCGTATCGTAACTTCCTGAAAATTGAACGTGAATATGCCAAACATTCGACGGAGAAGCGTTCCCATAGTTTTATTGAAATTCCGTTTCAGAGAACAAAAAAACTGTGTAAGAATTAATCTGATTTTTTTTTCTCGAACTGACTACGCTATTGACCTAGCAAGGTCTTAACATCTTCACCGGACTAGAATTAATCTGAAGATACAGTGACTGTATTAAAAAAAGCAATGTTCTACTTAATATAAATTAAACAAATTTAAACAAATGCGTGACAACGCTGTTTTCTCATTCTTTTGGCGATCTGCTAGATTTGATATTTACGGTACGAGCCATTCTAAACGTTATTCTTGCACTGAATTACTAGAATAGAGTATAGACTAAAAATTTCAAAACCATTACAATATACATACTTGGTTAAAATACAAAATTTAATATCAAATGAAATAACAGCTTTGTACAGAGTAAACAATAACCGTAGTATGCCCGAATCATTTGAAAGCAAAACAGCCATCGAATTCAGTATTCGGTTCCAAATAAACACTATTTATCCGATCGAAAAGCAAAATAAACAGAAAGTAAAGAAGGGACTACATCAATAACCCTCAATTTCCACAATGAAATACAAAGCACCAACTTTCCATCATTCTCATGAACTCCGAGAAATAGGGACCGCGGGTCCATCCATTACGGACAGTCTGCTTGCACTCGAAGCCAATCGGAAATTCAATTTCCGATATGATACGATCCGCTAAGAGATTGCTAAAATACGATAGTGTTGCACAACGATACGGTGTGCAACATAGACGATATCAACGTAACCCAACAACCCAGCTTGACATCGCAAAGAACTTTTATTAAAACAATATAGTTTATTTCAAAGTTACTTTTTGTAACTAACCCATAAATTATAATAAATACCTGCAGACAAAGAACCGATATATAAATACTTCTTATTCAAAGAAAGTACTAAATTATAAAATATTCTACGAAATCTTTAACTTGAGTTCAGGTCAACAACATTATAAATATACGCTTTGAATAAACGTAATTGTAAGAGCAGTTTAAAAATACCAAAAATGCTATAATTATTACGCTGATGTTTGTCACACAAACACAATTACTCTTTAAACTATCATTAAATATGGATCACTATATATTAAGATTCAAAAGCCAAGAAAATATATACATTTTTCTTTATAATAGCTGCGTCATATTTGCATTACACAAATAAAAAAAAATCAGTATATAACATAGCAAAGTATCTAACTATGGCGTTAAAAATCGTAAGAAGAAAATTTAATAAAACAGGTCAGAATCTGAATCCGAATCGCTATGTGAATCATATCGTCTGCTGAAAGGTACAACGTTGGATAATTTTCCAATATAAAAATTTGTAGTTTTTGTTTTTTTGTTGACCTTTGATGGCCCAGCCTTGGGTGGCCGACCACGAGATTTCTTTGCAGAACCGTTTTGTCTATCGGTTCGATTCTCTCCAACAGTAATATGTTTTTGTATTTCGCCTTTTGTTTGATTTTGAATGCATGAATATACTTCTTGATTTGTATTATTAAATACATTTATAATTTCTGGTTCAGTTTCGATCATTAAACCTTTATCATTTACTCTTTCAGCAGGTATATATTGTGTTGATTCTCCTGTTAATACCACTTTCATAGTTTGTCTATAATAAAAAAATAAAACAAAAAATTTTAACACGGTCCGAATTATGTTAATTGATTATCTCTCTTAATCTACAAGTTGCATATTTATCCTCCGTTAACTAATGTTTAATTTATATTATTAGGTTTGATAGTAATGAGTGGCCAAGTTTAGTTTAAGCCATATCTGCTGACATACAACATATTGCCAAATTAATATGCGATAAACCATTCTAAATTATCTTCTATTCTTTAACACAATTTATGCACCACAATTAGTCAAACTACTTCTCATACTAACCTTGTTGACCACTAAAACAAAAATAAAAAAAAAACAATTAGCCAAATAGGTGTAGCAATCCTCGCTTATGTTATAGGCAATTACATTATATTTTTTGGATTATAATTGGCAATTGTTTTTATTTACTATTTATTTGCTATCACAAGCATTGGTATTAAAACCGTAACTAAATAAAAAACGGACCAAGATATTTTACTTTACCTAATATCATCAGCCGAATGAAATTCCATAGCTTTCAAGCTATTTTTATTTACATTATAATGTTGATTTATATGATCTTCAACTACAATACCATTATCAATGTCTTCATTGTCATCAACAGACCGAGATATTCTTGATTTTGTACTACTCACTTCGCCAATATCATTGCCTTTATCATTTTTATTTAAATCTGTATCAAATAATTCCATAAAATATTGTACAAAATAATCTTCATCAACATATAGTTACATACATATTACACATGTCAAAGTCAAAATTGCATTTTAGAAGAAAAAAGAATACATTCTTCTTGCAACATGACAAAAACTCTTAGCGAATATTCTCGATATAAGAGGTTATATTAAAAAAGTACAACAAAGTAACTAGAAGGGAATTCTTTATACCTAGATGTTTTTTATTATATTACCAGAATTGTTGTTACAAATTACAAACACTAAGGGTTCTAATGATTACTACCTGTATACTAAACCAGATATAGGTCGATCGATAAGATTATACGTTTTAGAAAAAGGCTGCTGTTAAAGTTAGTTTGTAGTAGGGTAATTGAAAGAAAATGAATATTTTAAACCACCTTTGTTTTCTTATGGAGTTATTATACAATACTGTCAACTTACTAACCAATCAATAAACGGTTTTTAGGTGGTAGAGCCACGCTGAAGCTATTACTGGTTTCAGCATGAATGGGTAGGCTCATCCGGTGTATTACCACCCTTTCACAGAAAATCGACTTGAAGTAACAGTGCTTGCATTGTTGCGTTTCGTTCGGTCAGTGAGAATGCCGGAGGATCACCTCTTCTCCCCTCGCCCCTCCCTCCATCCCTCCTCTCGCCGATCAGTTATCCCTCCCCTTCCCCCAAACACAGGCTGGCAACGCATTTGCGACTCCTTTAGTGTTGCAAGTGTCTATGAACGGTGGAGAGCACTTAACATCAGGTGACCCATCTGTTCGTTTGCCTCCTCCGTGACCTCGTTCACATAAATGTAGATTTGATCTATCTCTCGAGAACAATAATTTTTTTCTGGACGAAGGTCCTTTTCTATACTCCTAACAACAAGTATACAACATTTTTCTATGATCAATTGAATAGTTAAGGCTTGATAACGTAACAAACTCTATTGGTGTTTATGTTATTAGTTATTTTATACTTATTTTTTAGGCTCGCATTTACTAATCAAATTAATTTTAAATAGAGTCCCAAGTAACATACTTCAAAGGAGTTAAATTCCAATAAGTATTTGAATTGTACAAATGTAGCTAAAATATTGGACAGAGTACAATACAAGTTCTTTATTTCCGTCTCGAAACTGTTGTTGACCACAGAGCGGCATCTTTGTCCGATAAACAGACAATTCCATTATGGGAACGGCTGGTGCGGACACGAGACGTTGCGTACAGGCTTCACGGATACTACTTCATCGAACTACTAGCAAGAAGTTTTAACATACTATTTTTTCTTTTCTATTTCGTCTTCAGGGTTTTTATATCCATTGTGGAAATGAAGTTACATGTATCACGAATATCACTATACCACGTTTATTTTGCTACGTTACAAACTTTATTCCCCTATAAAATAAACGTCATATTTTTCTTGAAAATAATAACCCAATCATAACCTCATAAACATTATGAAAACAGTAAATACATATGGAGGCATAAAATTATAAACTGCTATGTAATATAAAATCAATAACAAAAAAATCTTCTCCATGGAAAAATGATGTTGATTTTGACTCAGATTTACACACATTAATAATGTATGTCAACATTTGTTATTAAAAAAACAGAGTGTCTAAAAAAGTCACATTAATTAACAAAAAGTTCCATTTGAAGTATATTTTTTGTTTCGAAATAACATAAGAAATATCAGTGTCAAAGAAAAATACATAATTAAAAGTAATATTTTTCTCTGACACCGTTGTAAAATAAATGGGACGCGTAAGCGACGAAACAAAAGACCCATTAAAGTATAAATAGGTATTACAAACAACCGAAATGATACAAGTATAACACTTTCACATTAACTTGTACTCTGTACACTTCAGGCCAATAATAATAGATCTCGCTGTGACACTCTATTGGATAGAGCACGCAAAAATAGCTTACACGTTGGCGAATTGTTCGTTTCGTTATAATACTTAAACCCTTTCTATTTGTACAACGAACTTGTTAACTATTGAACTTGTTAAGTTCAATAGAAGATTTATTATCATTGGTCAAAGAAACTACACGCTTCTAATACCTTTAGACGTGGTAGGGACCTAGATATACCCGTCCGAATTACGACCACTAAACATAATTATCAAGAAGTAATTATATCTAAATTTATCACATTTCGAGATCCACCAGTCTACATTCAAAAGCTAAGAGGGAAGTGACACCTGCTGGATTTTAGATATTTTAGCGGTCATGGTTGTTTTTCGATTGCATTATGTTCATATTAACTTACTAGCTTTTGGCCGCTTTTAACCTATCTTTTGGAGACAGTATTCTAATGAATGAAAGGTATCCTTCTCCTTCTTTTCTGTGCCCCTGGTAACGCATATGCAAAATCGATTTAAAAAATTGAATGCTAGAAGTCTGCCGTTGTGCGTGAGTCACGCAAAAACTACTGCATATATTTAATTTTTGTAGTTTTGCTTCTTAGAGATTTAATCTTGGTTTAAAAATATCATGGTATCGTCATTTAAGATAAATGTATTACATTTTTAAGAAAATAATACTACGCGTTCAGCGATATTTGTTTTCTCGCATTAGACAAATTTTGCTAGTGGTGTGATGCATACGAAATCGCGGCTATGAGCTACTTTGCAGTAATAATAGAAAACTGAATAATGTCTACAATGTTTACTTACTAAATAAATAAATAATAGTGAACGAATTCACCCAACATATTGGCCTAAAGTGTACCGGAGGCTTAATGAAACAGTGCCGGTCATTTACAACCCCTCTTGTCGTTAAATATATTCCAGTCTTTTTTTTAAATACGCAGCACCCACGTAACGTCATATTTATACATTTCAGTTATCCCCTGAATTTGTGATTCAAGTCATTAGCCGTCTCCGCGGAGACATTTAATTTTTTCGCTCCATTGCTTTACAACTTCGTCCGTGTTCTTTGTAATTGGCTATACCATTTTGTAATCAGAAATATAATTGCAAATAAGATGTAACGTATGCTATCTATACTAATATTATGAAGAAGTAAAGTTTGTGACTTTGAAGTGGGTAATTTAAAAAATAAAAAATTTAAATACTCTGTAATATATTTTCGAGATACGCGCGGTTATTTCTTAAGTCTATATAATTTTTTGGCCTGTTTTGAATTTTAAACATTACGAAAACATAGATTTAATAAATTAATACAGATAAGATGTTTATCAATTTATATATTTAAAATATAAATTAATAAGTGGTCTAGCGAAAGTATTGGAACTCTTCTGTCGATAGTAAAAGCAGATAAGACACATTTTTGATATGAATAAATTTAAAGTTTTTTTTGTTTGATCAAGTTGATCTTCCAAACAGCGACACCGATTCTAAGTGAGACTTTCAATGTAAAATAGAGAACTTTGAGAGTATTATCTGGGTTAGATATAATTACGCTTACCCATAGAGGTTCAGCAGTAATATCAAAATTTAACAGTGGTTATATAATATCTGTGAGATTATTATAGAAAATTTATAGCAGTAACATAAGTTACGAGTAAAAAAATCAGTCCACAAATAATCCATCCATATGCTTAAAATACATGAGTCCAAGAAGACATCAAACAATTAAAAAAATACGAAGTTTTATTTATTTATTTATTTACACATGGATAAAGCAACAGTCGACAATCAAAAATAATAATACAATAGCAATAATAAAAAATAAACTAGACTGAAGACCTAAAATGCTTTATCACATAGAAACTTAACTTACACTAATCATAATAATAATAAGGAAATAATAATTGTTTAAATATATAGAAATATTGGATTAAAAAAAACTATATATAAAAGAATAAACGAGAAACTTCAAATGAATTCAATTATGAAAATTAAAATTACCCATTGAAAAAAAAAAAAAAAAGAAAAAAAAAAATAAAGAACAGGTTGTGAAACATAAATAATGAATATTAAAATATAATATGGAAACTGTTGTGTAGATGGTCATGGATATAAAATGTGTTTAACTGTTTTTTTTTAATTTGAATGCCCGATGGTCAAAAATGTCTAATGAAATGTGTTTGCTTGCAAGCTCATTGGATATACGAGTCATACGTACAATTGGGTTGAAATAAGAAGTATTATTCATATAAGGTTTAAGAATAAATGTTTTAGGAAAACGATAATTGAAATTGGTGTTAAAATTAAGAGACTCTAGCAATGAGGGAGATGAAATATAATTGTGCAGCAATTTATGAAGAAATACTAGATCATGTTGAATTCTACGAACATGTAACGGTATAATGTTATATTTATTTAATCTGTCATAGTAAGAAGAGACACTGCGAGCATGACCATACCTGTAACATAGAATTTTTGAAAATTATTTTTGAACTGCCTCACTAGTTTTAGAATATATGGTGTAACAGGGTGACCAAACTACAGATGCATACTCGACGATACTACACGTTTTATTGCCTTGACAATTTTTAAACTTTTTAAGTAAAGTGATCTCATAATCTCTTTTCAAAATAAATCAATAAGTTATATAAAGAGTAAGTTTATAAATATGATTATTTTTTAAGAACATTCTATTGCTAATTCTAGAGTACCTATGTATGCATTAAAGCGCAATTCGCATGTTATAATTCCAAGGTTAAGTAATCAGAACAAACGGATTGTTGTCTAACCTTGAAGCCGATTTCTCGCTTCGAATTTGCGATTTAAATTACAAGAATATAATCTAATAATAGATATACATAAGCCATTGGTCTCTATACGTATAGACAATGAAGCATAATTGACACGATTATAGAATTTTGTCGATGACTTGTATAAATCGCGATACTACCTTTAAAATGTTTAAAGTAACTATGTGTTTTTTTCGCATAAGCGTTACAAAATCTTGAAGTTTTAATCTAATTTTTTTCTAGAATATACAAGTAAATTAAAAGTTAATTACTCGTACAAAGATCTAATACACCTATCTATAATAATTCAATGTTATCTCATAGATTTCCTTTATATCTTAATATTGTTTTTTTGGCAATTCTGCAACATATTATTTCGCCAACTCCTCATATGTCAACTGTATAAATAAAAATCAATTGCTGAATGTATCAATTCAGTACGGCTGCACCTATTGGCTAATTCCTTTTTTGTTGTGTATTACTTGTCAGTGTAATGTTTATATGAAGGGAAATGTTTGAAGAATCGTATGAACAAGTGAGCATTATCCGTGTTATTACAAAAAAGATAAATATGTATTGAATACTATTCCCTATCCAATTAAATACAGTATGTACGTTTGACATGTCATATAGATCAAAACTATCCTTAACAGTATTTCATTAAAATGGATTTTTAAGCTATTGCATAGCTTCTATCGCGGGCCTTGTGCGTGGAGACCGAATCCAAAAATTCCGTAACGAAAACACCTAACACCCCCCACTCTGCCTACCATGTAGCTCGGCCGAGCGTTCGCTTAACGTATATATGGTACGACTGTACAAAGCTCGCACGGATCGAGACTTTTTTTTTCGAAATGACTACGCTATTGACCCAGCAAGGTCTTAACAGCTTCACCGGACTGCTAAGACGAGCGCTTAAGGCACTCAGCCGATTTTATTTTGGCAACCAGCTCAAGGGTGCAAGGCACACCTCGGCTTGGCTGTTGCCTGTTGCATGCAAAATCTTGACCTATCTTAGCTAACCTAGCTAACTATTCATATATGTATGAGTTGTTGAAACGTATATGTGTACCAAGCATACACGCCTCAACAACTCCTCCATATATTTATTATCGGAAAATTGAGAGTTTTTCAGTTCGATAAGGGAAAAAAAAGTAAACCCTTCCACTCTCATGTGTAAGCGTGTAGGCGTGCACGTGTGTGGGGGTGATCGTGTAGTGTTGTAGCAGTGATGTATATTTGTGTGTCACCGTATCGCGCAAGCAACGCACTCAAGGGCTCCCTACCGAGGGATCGAACCTAGGCTTGAGCCGCTGCCGTGGGAGGCCTAATCGGGTGCGGATCGAGAAGAGCTGCTCCGAAATCGGACGAATACGTAATCAGCTGTTTGCGAGAAAGTATACTGGTGTATAGGTATTTATCATCTATGTACCACAGTGAATATCTGTACTCGTATAATTTGTGTACAAAGTGGTTTTCCTGAATAACCTACACGTAAGACAATAAAAATATTTTGAACAATATTAACTTCTCATTTATTTAATAAAAGAAAAAGAAATGTTTTCTTATCGGTCACCACGCTCAAAAAGTGTAACTTGAATTAATATCAAGGAAAAAAAAACAAAGAAAAAAAATACTGCATAAATAAAATAAATAAATAGTTATAATTGCATAAGTTAATAAAAAATGCTATGCAATAGCTTTACCGCGGCAGTCCCCGAGTGCCACACGTATTTTTTATTAATGTCATAGGAGACAAACGAACTGGTGGATCACCTGATGTTAAGTGATCACCACCGTTCATAGACACGAGCAACACCAGAGGAGACGCAAGTTCGTCAGCATGTGTTGCTGGACAATAAGGGAGGGACGAAAAGAGGATGGAGGGAAGGGGGAAGGCAGGTGGGCCTCCGGCACTCTCATTGACCGAACGAAACGCAACAATGCAAGCACTGTTAGTTCCTGGTAGTGGTAGAGTCAAGCTGAAGCTATAATTGTTTTCAGCACGAGTGGGTTAAATTAAATGTTATTCGCTCATAATCTAGCTTTGTATAAGTAAAATATTTTTTTTAATCCGTTGATTATTTCTTGAGTTTATCTATTACAAACAAAAAATCAAATATTTTATTTTCACAAGTAGTATTTTTATTTGTATTTTAATAATTTAGTGTATCGTAAAACAGGCATTGACCCAGAATAATATATTTAATGTAAAAACATTCACAAATCTGAGTTTTTGCACGTATTTATAATGTTTTCTTTTAAACCAAGATAAACCAGTTATTTTATATCTATGTTACTTTAGTCACATATATTCACAGTCTCTTAGAAACTTTGTTGGTCCAAAATAATAGATAAGGTAATATTAAAACAAATTTATATTAATTTTAACAATTTATTTGAAATTATCATTCGCCCGCGGCTTCGTTTACGTTAATATAGATTTAATATATCCTTCGGGAACAGCACTTTTTGCTGGATTAAAGGTACTTTTCTGTATCCCTGAGAAATGTAAAATTATAAATGTGTAATATATGTAAAAAAATCTGTTGAGTAATTAAGATGTGAAAGTGTCACAAACAACCTCACTTCGCATTTCTAATATTAGTTAAGATTTAAAAAGTAAAATTACTAACCTTTTCACATCTCAAACAAACGCGCAACGATATGATGTCACAATATAAATAGAAAGGGAAACTATGAAACTCACTCGGAATTATCATTTAAATGCAAACCAGTAAAGTTTAGAATGGAATAAAAACTATGCCCGATAGCAGATATCTTGAGGAAAATCTCTTGGTAACGGCTCCATCCCCCATATTTACTTTGGGGACGATGATAAAAGCGTCAGACCGTAGATTTATACAATGGAACGAAGCCCACAAAGGATCGTGGAAATATTAAAATTTCAAGTGCTCCAGATTTCTTTACCACGGGTTTTTAAATGAGTATAATGTTTGTTTAAAAATTTGTATTGCTTCTCTTCAAAAAACTTACGCAACTTTTAGCTAATTTCTCATTATAACAATCAAGTCAAGCCTTATGACTACTGTGATTTGACTAAAAACACAACACGAACTCAGTACAATAAAAGACCCACCTACCCTTCCCCTTCCCCTTCCTCCTTCCCTTTCTGCCCCTCCTCCACCCTCCTCCCAAATACAGGTTGGCAACGCACTTGCGACTCCCCTGGTGTTGAAGCATCTATGGACGGTGGTGATCGCTTAATATCATATGACCCATCTCTTCGTTTGCCTGCTATGATATATGTAAGTATGTAAGAAAGTATCAACTGACTTTTGAAAATAAAACAGTATAGGTAATGCAGAAAAGTGCAAAAGATTGGTCAAACAAACAAAATATAGTGGTAGGTTTGTCATAACGCCTTAAATTGTTACAACAATTGATGAAGTGTAAATGTATCTATAGCCAAAGTCAAAGAGAAATGGCATTCTTTGGAGATGGCCTTCACCTGTAGGGGGTTCTTTCTGATCATAGCTAACTTTTCATTTTAACAAATAATACATTGTAAATACTTAAAAAAATTTAAGTTCATATCTTGTTTTAAAACTTGTTAAAACTGCAAAAAATAAAAGGCTTTTTTATTTTTTTTTAATCTTTCATTTAATTATATTTTAAAAAGCAGCTAGCCTCACTAACAACATTTAATATTATTAAATAGAAATGTATATGAAAACGATTTTACAAATATATTCGTAATAATCCAGATTTTTATTTAAATCAATGTTTACACCATTTGAATATAAATCCAGATATACCAACATATTTCCAGATATCGGTTTTCGAAATACATATGTACATTTTTTTTTAATATTTGTCAACGATACTGGAACTTTCACAAAATAATGCATTCTTGCTTGTCGACAAAGCTTGTATTTGGCGGGGATAGCTAGTCAGAAGATTGCAATGTAATTATAAACTATCATACCATGATATCAACACCACGTATTTTTGGTAGGTTTTCTTGTTGAGTTCAAGTTAAAACTTTGTTGACCGATTACGAGGTAACCCATCATTACACTTACATTATTTATTTCAACCTCTAACACCCGAGGTTATATACAATATAGCAAAAAACAAATGAGACTAATAGAAAAATCCAAGAATCTTCACTGAAGATACATACATACGTAAATCTACTAGAAGTATGTAGGAAATAGATTTCTTTAGAGATAGCCGATGACATAACATAATTTCTGTGTAAAATTGCCGATCAGCAAAGTGTTAATTAGGTTATTTTAACTCTTTATAGTATTGTGTATATGTATTGTACTAAACACAGAATTAAACTTTACTGCCTTGTAACTTCACGTCTTTATTTTGGCAAACAATCGTCTTGACTGAAAACTATTAACGTCTTATATCTTTATATATACATTTCTTCTGTACGTATGTATGTCACTGAACTCTTCCTAAACGGCTAGACCGAGTTTGATGAAATTTTGTGTGCGTGTTCCAGTGGATGCGAGAATGCTATAGATTCACAATTGGACGCGGTCTTTGCGGTTGGCTCTAAGATTCTTTTTACTATCAAGGCAGGTTCACGTCCGCCCGGCCAGTTAGTATAATATATACAACTATATTTCGAACTAAAAATATAACAATTTTAATAAATCGGCTCTGGACATTCAATAAATCAAAAAGGAATATTACATTACGCCTCTATACCTCCTTCTTATCCAAACTATATTGAGTTCATATCCTCTGAAATCCACGAAATTCCTGTTCCTGATTTTTAAAATATTTAATACCCCATGAAAAGTGCTTCACAATAAGTCAATATGGGCGTCAATGCATGCCATATCTCGCAGAAAGCCGACGACAAGCAAGCATCTCCATAGAGCATTTTAAATCACGTCACACAATAGATTTCAAAGGCGCACTCGGAATCCGAGCAAAGCTGGGAAGAAAGCTGAATTTGGAATAAATGGATTCGCATTTCCATATTTGATAACAGTGGTGCTAGATGTTTAGTGACGTCACATACTTATAATTTGAACATTTGGCACAGCTTTGTGATTTTCGTTAGTGATTTTGTTAACCATCTTGCTATAACTTGCATTTAGGTGACGCTAGACAGATATTACTGTTATTAAGTTTTATATTGTGATTTAACGTGGACAAAGAACATAAATGTTAGTAAATTATATAATAGAAGCTTTTATCCACGGTTTAAAATAGATTTGATTTATCCCTCGCGAAAACTATTTTTTTCTGGATGAAAAGTTTTCCACGCCTAAACTACCAGACTGATTACTACGATTTTTTTATACACATTGCCAAGAATACTGAAATGGATATAGAGTACATTTAGCTTGTAGGAAAATGGTACCGTTTCCATGGGGTAGCCACATGCAAAAGCTAATTTTAATAAGTCGCTGTTGAAAGGTGGTTCAGTGATTATAACAAATAATAAAAAACACGTGCGAACCCACGGGCAAAGCTAGTAAAATTGTAAAATATATTACATAAATACGTGTTTGTGTATATACATAGAGACACGCCCAATATAACAGAAGAGGCATTTCTTGTTTTTCTTTCTAAACTATAAACTATTTCAGGGAAAAAAAATAACACGTCCACTTTCATGTGTAAGCATGTGTGCGGGCACGTGTGTGGGTGTGATATGTGTAATGTTGTTGCAGAGATGTAAGATTTTGTGTCATTGTATCGCGCGAGCCGCGCACTCAAATGCTCCACGCCGAGAGAACGGACCTAGGCTTGAACCGCTGCCGAGAGGGACTTAGTCTGGTGTGCGGGAGCGAAATTTACCCCCAGAACATAAAAAGCGCAAATATGTTGCGCGAAGGAACAACAAATGTTTCTAGTTTTTGTATTTCCTTCCTCATATATGTGTACTATTTGCTACATGGAAATCAATACTTAGACATGTAAGAAGTAAATTTCCATAAACACCAATAAATACAAATAATATCATAATCTGAATCTATTCAGAACACAACTAACACAGTACTGGTTGTGTGAATCTATTACAAGTTACAATATTAGAAAAATATCCATTCAGTGTGGTTCACACAAGACCAAAATAAAATAGACGCGTGTGGAATTTCTTACAAATTACACACGCTTTCGATTCCACGGTACAGGTGAACAAGTTTGGAGAGGATATGTTATGGATGATGTATTCATTGATACGGTTTGATTTATGGTGTGCCACGCGTCGCGTCGCCGGTTAGATCCAAATGTTTTCGCCAAAGAGTGAACCGGTCTTAGGAATATTTTAGAGATTTCGGCAAAAACCCATATATGAAAATGAAAAAAATATATATTATGTTTAAAAATACTATTCACACAACAGTTTTAATAATAAACCTGTAAAATAACACACATAAAATCATAGACATCTGCGATTGTGCGGATCACGCAAAAACTACTGAATAAATTTCTGTTATGCGTAGTTTGTCAAACACTTTATCGCTATTCCGATGAAGCTGTTAAGACCTTGCTGGGTCAATAGCGTAGTCAGTTCGAAAAAAAAAACACTTTATCGTGCTACAATGAAATAAAAAGGGTGTCCAGTGCCTTCATCAGGAACAAAGTTTCTTACGTGAAGTAAGAAAAATAACAAAAAATTTAACCATTTAATATTCTACCGAATACATTCATTCATTAAACATTAGATATAAATTAGAGAATAACAAATTACATTAAAGAAAATACTAAATAAATAACAGCCTTAATAAACACGTGTTGCAAGCACTTACACTTATTTATATACAATACAAAGAAACGAATAAAAAGAGCCGAATGAATGACATAACGCTTTTAACTTACGTGACGATTACTATCAATCAACTCCAAACGCAGACTGCGTTATTAAACTATTTCAAAGAAGGCTAAGTAAACATAATATATATAGATATCAAAAGATAAGTAGTATAAAAAATATATTATCATGCAAACACACGAACTATACCCACGAATAAAGCTTCCCCATTTAATTGAATACAACAACAGTATAACGCACAATCAATAAACAATAAGAACAGTTAATGCAGCCTTTAGGGAGTGACCGGGCGACGCGACTAAATGGTTTTCGAATGAAACAATTCAAGGAACACCTGGGACCCGCAGTGGACATCGACTTACCGGACTATCGCGCAAAAGGTACCCACATAATAGAGTAACATGCTTGTTTTACACAGACTGAAGATATATTTTCAGAATTTTAAATTAAGACAATCATAATTGTATGTGACAAAAATTAACATCTATATATAATGTATGTTTAAGATACAAATAAAGCTGATAATATAAAATCGGAGTGTATTTAAAAAATGTTGGAAGTGTCTAGGAATATGTAACAAAATACATTTCAATCAGTTTTAGAAATGTCTGTCTGCCAATTTGTTTGAACACACTCTTCTTTGTCCATCCCTTTCCCATTCTTTGGTCTCCTCACATGTTTGCACCAAACTAATCTGTCTTGGGTTGTCGATTCTTGCAACTGGGCTTTCTTGAGGTCTTTTGTGTTGTTTGAACACGCATCACTGCTAAAATACTGCGATCAACATAAAACTTCATATTATACAAAATCATAAAGCGTCGGTTCACTGTAAAAAAAGATAATGTAATTGACGACGCAAACCAAAAGTACGAAAGAAGTAGATAAGTAAATGGACTTAATATATTCAGATGATTTTATTAATCACTGTTTTTTTTTATATTGGGTTCCACGGATTCGCGGGCACAACTATTACTACATAATTGTATACTGAACTATACTGCCTCATTCAAAACTGCTAGAAGTATGTTATTGGTAGATAGCACAGAATTTCATCAATAAACGTAGATCTTCGTTCTAAATAGCTTGATTACAGCCGAGTTAGGTTTATCATTCCGCGGACACGCCACTCTTCCTGAGAACTAATGTGCAGACCCCTAAGAATGAGGCGCAATTGTATTTAATGCACCTCCCATCAGTTCCTCACAGGGTATCACTATTATCAACCACTCAGGCCGCATAACAGATGCCCCTCTGTCAAGTCGAGCAAGGCTCACGTACTTTCCGTTTCCCGACCAAGAACATGTGTGACAAACATCATGGGATTTAGTCCATGCCAGTCGCTCTCAGCCGCTGGTGACATGCCTATTCAGAAAGGCCTCCTTCACGTAAAAACGGGTATTATATCGACACGAATAGGTGCAATGCATCTGCATCCTGGTTAAAAACTTGTATACAAAAAATCGTGGTGTTTTAATCGGTTGAAGTGAGATATAATCCAACCTTCAACCACCCAGCGGGCTGAGTATCCATACAAGATTTTCGCATGTAAAAATGGCTATAAATCGTTACGCTTTTCTAAAGAAGTTAAGCAGTAATGATAAAATTTAACAGAACTTAAAATCAATTCACATGACGAGATTCATAATTATACCATTACAAAACTACACAACAGTGTTGAGAGGTTTTTACGGAAATATTTATCCTTAGAGAGCTATAACGAATAAATTTACCGCTTCAGCTTAATGTCCACTTCAGTGCAGTGGAATACTTGCTTTAACAGTGTCGTTTATCTCAGTGAATTGAAACTAGTTTAGTGAATAGGCCCCCGATGGATTTTACAACGACGTTGTACTTCACATTTTAGTCGCGCTAAAACGATATTGTAGCGGACAGATAGGATTTTATTATGAGCCCAGAATTATTTCAATATTTATCACAAGAAGTACATGAATGTTAGACGAGACAACTGAACCTTATATACAGCTTTAGCTTTTTTAGAAAATAATGGGAAAATCCACATTAAGAGGTTTTAGAAGGATATTTTTTTTAAGAACTATTAAAATATTACAGTTATTTTTATTATTATAGAAAAATATTGATGGAAAACGCGTGAATGACACTAACATTTATATTTATCTATATATAAAATGAAATCAATTTTGGTATATGTATCTGAGAATAATAAGCCCCTATATTGTTTTTTTTTTTTGGCAACCAATCTTTAAGATTATTATTGCCATTGTCGTGTAATTAATAATATTACAAGCGTCGTGTGATTATTTCAATATTCTAACAAGATGGTGACTCCCTTGTTAGAATCTTCCAGGGTGTTTTTGTGGCATCTCAGAATTTTATGCTCCGTAGTATTATTTTCCATTCACTTCACTTATACACAATTAACTAACTATATTACGTAAAACACCACCAAGTTTGCAAAATATAGTCAAATAACACAAGTTTATGAATAAAATATAAAATCCACTACAAGACAGACTAAAATTCCGCCAAAACTCATCTATATTGTTTGTTGAATCGTTATTTGCCAAATTTCATCCTTTTTATGAAAAATGTTGTCAAGTCATCAATTTTATTACATATCCCTATATGGTGCAGCATTATATTATTATATTGCAATTTAACGCGAACGATGTCAAGCGTATTCTCTTAGTCGCGCGTTGACCACTTTCTGTTAATATTCCAAACGTGATAGCCTATGAGGATGGATCGACATTTGTTGCTGTTTGGTGCAAAAATTACTCAACGGATTTTGGTAAAACTTTACAGTAATATATACTAGAATAACACATAGTTTAAAATATATAAAGATATTTCTGACATTGGACAGAATAGATGTAAGTATACAAGTATCTAATCAGATTAAAATGATTCCATTAGTAGTATTCAAAACAGCTTTCACAAATTGGCTAGAATAACATGTTTGACTCCGTATTCATTTTACACAATTCCTTTATATCCGTCCTACATAATAGTTATATTTTCTTTTAAGAATCTTGACTGGTTATAGAACAAAATAAATGCAAATTTACAAGCAACAATAATTACAACAGTAAGGAACGAGCAAACATAACAACTTAAGTCAAACGAAACGAAACTAAGCAACGAAGCGCGAGTAAGTAAACAACAAGCATTACTTCGAAGTTACAGTAACCAGCTGGGTTGAGACAAAACCAAACAATAATTCATAGCTGCCGCAACTACAAAGAGCTCACGACTGAATTAATCTCCCTGGGAAATCCCTCGAGCCAGACCTGCTGATTCAATTTGAATAGAAGGAAAAAGTCGAGAGAGTGCACCCAGAACGCTCCATTCTCATAATGGTGTGTAATTTAGCTGTAGTTTCTTCTGAAAATATTTAATAAGGAAAACTTTATTCCGTTATTTAGTTTAGTTTAATTAATATTTCTTTTATGGTCATGTTATTTGCTATAGGTTTTGTTTGTTTGTTGTGCAATTTCCGATTAAATTTTACAAAACATAATTAATCAAAGCGAGTTTTTGGCTGGATCTTTAAATGCCATGTAGCGGATATTATGTTTTGTTCCTAATCTTGTATTATTTAGCTCTATATAATGAAATATGAACGGTATTTTACGTGATATATTTTGTTTCTTGTGCACAAGTGTAGTGGATGGATGTAATACCACGTAGCATGTACTCTAACTTGCCGCAAAAACTTCCTGAAAAATTCTAACAGGACGGCCACCATCTTGTCAGTTCACGAAAGTGTAATATCGTTGCCTACTTAACAAAGGCAGTAATAATCTATTTAAAGATTAGTTGCAAAAAAAATCGTAAATAATTTCTTTCATACAGGCCTTACAGAGGTTACATAGGTAGTCCGGTGAAGCTGTTAAGACCTTGCTGGGTCAATAGCGTAGTCATTTCGAAAAAAAAAAGGTTACATATTTGAACACTTTAATCTCGGGAGGCATCAGTGACATAATACTTTTATGGATTTTATAGCCTAATTATTGGAGAAGCTAGTAGCTATCAAACTATGATACTTAGAATCAGATCAATTATCATACATATCTTGGTCAAAAACCGAACAGGTTAACAAACAGGGAAGAAAAACATACCGAACTACTTTATCTTGGCCTATCTATTTTTAGATATTAGTTATTAATATGATTTCTCGTAATAGTAAAATTAATACATAGAAGTACACTTTTATAATCCACTGTATTTTGCATTTGCATTCCCGTTCGTAATTACCAAACCCTTATAATATTAAAAATCTAAGAGATTAACTAGATTAATAAAAAAAACATTATACTTATTATTTATATTTAGTTTCGATATAGTACAAATATTTGAAAATATTTTCTTATAATCCACTGCATCTTGCATTTAGACATCCGTTCGTAATCAACAGACACCTTTATAAGTTCATAACAGTCGTATAAAAAACAATCTAACGCATTGATTACATTGTTGTAAGCGGTTGTATATGGGTTGTAGGATATATTGTCTTGTATATGGTAGAGCCACATTAAAGCTATTATTGGTTACAGCATCAATGGGTCGGCTCGCCCGGAGTAGTATCACTCGACCCACAGAAATACCGACATGAAGTAACAGTGCTTGCATTGTTGCGTTTCGTTCGTTCCGTGAGAGCGCCGGAGGTCCACTTCTCCTCTGCCCTCCCTCTTACCCCCCATTCCACTCTTTCCACCAAACACAGTATGGTAATGCACTTGCGACTCCCCTAGTGTTAGTAGTGTCTATGGACGGCGATGATCAATTAACATCAGGTGACCCACTTGCTCGTTTGGCTGCTATAATATAATTTTTTTTTATCTGATTAATAAAAGAATGTGTTTCAAAATAATTTTAGGGTCACATTATTTTCCGGTAAATACATAGCAATTCATAGTCATAAACACAGTGTTATTAATGTATACAACCAAGTATGCGATAAATAACAATGATTATACTACAAAACTATTATATGCAGAATGGATGCAATTTAATCCACGAGAACTGAGTAAACGATGTAGTGCACGGGCGATATTAAATTAAATTAGTTTTACATATTAAGGAGATACGCTTTAACAATTGTGTGGTAGTGGTAGTGGTAGGTAGTGGTAGTTTTTGACGTTCATAAGTGCCTTATTAGGGCCTAAACTGAATAAAGAATTTTTGATTTTGATTTTGAATTATGTAAATAGTAGGAAGTAACAATTTTCAGGCACACGTTAAAGCTAAATGAAAAACGAGGATCGAGTTATTTAATGAGTTTGCAGTTTAGGGTTAATTATTTATTTGATTTTTCACATAACACACTTTGGTTAACCTCGCGTCGATGCACGTGTTTGCATGAGTGTACCGTTTTCGAGCGTTTGTTCGTAGTTTCCGTACTGTGTCTCATATTTATACTGTGCCGAATGGGTTTGATTAAATTTTATGATAACACTAGCGTTCCCGGAGGACGTTATCCCGCCTTGATAATAAAAAAAAAACCTTGGCAAATTATATACCTAAACCTTCCTCATGAGTCACTTTATCTACTGGTGAAAACGACATCAAAATTCGTTAAGTAGTTTTTGAGTTTATCGCGAATAGACAGACAGACAGACGTGCCAAAGGACTTTGTTTTATAATACATAGGTTATCCTAAAAATGAGAATGTAGATTTCGTTTGTGTATTACGTGTTCACTCCTTTTCACGTTCCCGAGAAATGTATAGAGATGGTGCTTAAATTATCCAAAATATAACGATAAAATTCAAGTGGGTTTTAAGGAAAATCTTTTCTGCAGGATCTAGGAGGGCGATATAAATTGCTAGAATAAGACGAATACCATGTTTGGTATCATTTAAACCACTATTATAAGGAGGGAAGTTTGGATTTTTTGTTTGAAAGGGAAAAACGATAAAAGAATAACGGATTTGAAAAAATCTTTCACCTATAGATCTCGCTGCATCGTCAGCGAGTTATATTGGCTGTTTATTTCTAACATTAACGTAAGCGAAATCGCGAGCCGCAAGCAAGAGCTCGTTCCAACTAATGTTATAAATTCGAAAGTGTGTTTGTTTCGTTTTCATGCCGTAACTACTCAAACTACCATTATAAATTTTTTCATAGACTTAGTCAGGGGTACAGAAAAGGACAGAGACAATCTAGGAAAAAATAAGACAGGGGTACAGAAAAGGACAAAGACAATCTAGAAAAAAATAAGACAGGGGTACAGAAAATGACATCGAGACGATCTCGAAAAAAAATACTGTTCCAGAGGGACAGGTTCTATCGCGGTGAACGCGAGCAAGACCGCGGGCAAAAGCTAGTAATTTACAAATATAAAACCGTGGGCGACCGCTAATATCCAAAGACTAATTTTATGTTCAGTGTTAATGATGTTCTTCTTTTTTCTACATTATTAAAAGCTGTACGTTAGCACATGACAAATGCATTTGATTATATAGCGACTACCACAAATCAGATGACAATCCCACAACAGTGGCACAGATAGGACTATCGCGTTTCGAAACTAACCAGTATTTAAAAAACCTTATGATCACAAATAACCACAACACAGTATTAGTGGCGATGAAATTAAAAACACTTTCTATACCGGGAGAGCATAATAGTAAAACTTTCCAGGGACATTTTTACAAGGAAACTTGCGAGCGAACTTTATTAGACGCCAAGCTGCAGGGATAATTGCAATATACCACACTCGAGGAAGACTGCAGCGTTCCTACCGTGAATTCATATCAACGGATATACATACGTGGTGTTAATGTGTTCATAGATATGTTTTTTTTAGCTGTATACACTGAAACTTAATTAAATATATACTTATAATGCTGATCCCGAAATTTATGAATACTAAGAGATTGCCAATAAATCCCAATCTCGAAGAACCCTAGTGCAGAGATGCTGTAAACAAATGAATAATTATACTATAATCTTTTTTTTTTAAATATTTAAATATCTTTGCTACTTACCACAGAACTAAGCGGCAGTACTGAAGGTACTAAAGGAGCCAGTCGGCTGTAGTTCATCAGTTCTTCTTATGTGTTTTTTTAGAACTATTCCACCAGGATTTGGTGGATATCAAATGTCATTAGTATAATCAATAGGGATACCTGATGGGAGATTACATTTTAAGTTTGTTTCCGTAAAGTTCAAGCAAATACTCGTGTACAGGAAATACAAAATAACTTAAATGGGAAACTCAAATTAAGTACGAGTATTTTTTATTAGACGGTGAAATATTGTCTTAGTTTCTACAAAAGCAAACTTTATCTAGTTGAATTTGACTCTTTTTGTATGAAACTCAAATTTGGTATCGAGAAGTAAATACCAATTTTCACCTTGACCTGTTAACATGTTATCGGCACTAATCTAGACAAGTGTACGCTTGCTTTTTAGATTAGATTTATTAAAAAAATTTCACCGGTCAAACCACTAGAACACCATGGACAATATTATAATCATTTCAAGAATATATACATTCGTTCGTGTGGCATAGTTACTTTGAGCTAAGGCTAACACGCCACGAAAGCTCTCAAGAGGAAAAGCCCCGATTTTTAAACATTTGTAATTGTCACTACTAGTATACATGTTATTTAAGAATATACATTAAAACCTATTTTTATACATTAGCTTTTGCATATTGCTCCTTTAGAGAGGAGGGTAGGAAAATAAAACCAACACGTAACGCAGACTGGAGTTCCCGCGAGGACGCGTTTAATTAAATAAGACCACGATTGAAACCTCGCACTGCACCCTCGAATACACAATATTTCAATGAGATTTCTTCCTTATTTACTCATTAACGACTTTCTCTAATATTTGGTACTTGTGGTTTTTAAATATAATGTAGAATTAACAACACGCGATGGCCCGTTCATTCTTAACCGGTGTCAAGT